>APFE030478520.1:220071-286849 GCA_000404065.3 Pinus taeda
TCAGTATTTTCCATTAATGAAATGAAGTATTATTTCGACTGCATCTTTGTGTATATGGTTATCTCTGTATTTTATTGCATTCCTGTTTAAATCTGGATCAGTGGTATCAGAGCGGTCTGTTTTTTCTCTGTTTTTCTTTGCATGTCCCTAACAAGGTCGGGATATAAGGAGTTAGGGCTTGAACTGGTCGAACCTTTGCAAGACCAACCTCGCAAATCCCGACGGCCTCCTATGGCGGATGAGAAGAAAGACGAGGGGACATGAGATCCTATCAAAATCTTGCTCGAAGAAGCCCTCGAGCGGAAAAGGAATGCGATGATGGATAGCTTTGCGCAAATCCTTCAGTGGCTACCCAGAGGTAACGCATCAGCTTGCAGCAACTACTCTGGAAATGCCACGCCCTTTAAGGTACAAGTGAATTCTGAAATCCCCATCTTCGAGGGTAAAATAGACACAGATGCGGTAGATAAATGGTTAAATCTCCTAGATGGGTATTTTTCTGTTCATGAATTTTCAAGTCGGGAAAAGATTGTTTTCGCTCTTCTCAAAGCAGCCCCCCACGTCAACGATGAAGGATGAAAGCACAGGCTCACTATTTTCGGCTGCACCTACTTGGAATGACTTCCGGGATGCCATCAAGGAGTAGTACTACCCTATCAAAACCTATGAGGACAAATACATTAAATGGACCACACTGCGGCAAGGACGAGATCAAGATGTGCCAGAGTTCACAAACATTTTTCATTCCCTTCGCACACAGCTAGGTATCAAAGATTCTGAGCTACATCTGGTACTCAAATACCGTGGTTGCCTACACAGATACATCCAAGAAGAGATGGAGTTCTTGAACATCTCCTCACTCGGCACAGCATACCGATACGCTGTCAAAATCGAGAAAAAGTTCAAACAAAAGAAGCGAGACTTTGGAACTTCTAATCTGAAGCCCAAAAGACAAATCCAAGGCGGGGTGGCCCAAGATAACTCGTCGAAGCCGCAAGAAAAGAACAACACCACAAAGCCGAAGAAGGACACAGGAAAGTGGTGTGAGTTCCACAAGAGTCCCACTCATAACAAAAGTGAGTGTCAAACCAAGCAGTCACTGGTGGCCGAGTTGAAGGCTTCCGAATCAGATACATGTTCTGACCCTGAGCCAGAACCCGACAAGGAGAATGGAAAAGGGAAGCAGATCATTGATGCGGATCCCAGCACCACCATTGCCACTGCCAAGATCCAAAAGAATGAGCCCGAAGAGCCAGAGGAGGGGGAACGTCTTTTCCACTCACAGATGTGGGTGAAAGGTTTGCCACTGCAATTCATTGTCAATAGTGGCAGCCAAAAATACCTTATTTCAGCAGAGGTCGTGAAGCGGTTGGGCTTGCCAACTACACCACACTCGCAGCCGTACAATATCGGGTGGCTTCATGAGGGACGAGATCTCAAAGTTTGCCAGCAATGCCGCCTTCCCTACAGCATCAAACCATTCACAGACGAGGTACCGTGTGATGTTACACCTCTGGATGTTTTTGATGTACTATTAGGCCAACTATACTTGTGGAGGCGACATGTTGTGTATGAGTCAAGGCCTCGTGCTGTCATTATTTCTTTGGATAATTCATTATACAGGATAACGGAGGTAGCCCCACCTACCGCTGCCTCTTTGATCACTGCTAAGAAAGGAAATAAGCTCATATCACAGACTAGGAAATTTATTTCCTGTCTAGTTCACCCCCAAAGTAAGGGGAAGATCGCTGCTACATTCATGACCCCTGCAAAGTGTTCCTCCACGCAGCAGCAGTAGCAAAGGGATACGGTCATGATAGAACACAGGAACAACTTCTCCTCACGCACAGGGGTACCACACAAGTTTCAGGTGGGCAACAAAGTTTGGTTGCATCGACAGAAAGAACGCCTTACCAGAACCCATCAGAAGCTCAGACCACTCTGACATGGTCCTTACACCAGTACGAAGGCTACGGGAAAAAATGCTTTGGCGCACATCATTCATCCATTCCTTCGCCTACACCAAGTGTTCAATGTGGACCGTCGTCGACCATGCTTCCCACCATTACTGGACACATCAGAGCTTGTAGGACAAGTTCAGCAGATGGAGGAACTCAATACAATGGGGACCATTGCTTCCTAAGGGGAGAGGAGTGATCTAGGAGGATATTGGTGGCCACCCACTAATTCCACGTGGATCCCCTCTAGTGCTTCTTTCAGTTCTTTCAGTTTCCTTAATTATAGCACAGTTTACTATTTTTAGCAGTTTTTCGGGTCCTAATCTTCCGGAGATGTTTTGAGGCCGTAAACGACGTTTTTTGGGAAATCTACCGCCAGCGATTTTACTAACAAAAAATCGTCTTTTTCGTCGTAGTCCTCGGAGAGATATTTCCAATGGGCTATCATGCACGTCAAATGGAGATAAGATGACCAATTTGCGACCTCGGGAAGTTGATGTACCAACTTACCCAAAAACGAGGCCCACAATTTGGCGTTTCATCTTCCAGGGTTAGGTTTTGGAATGTGAAGGGTTTTTCCATTGTTTCTCAACAATAAATAGGCCTTCGAGTCTCATTGTAACACAGTTCAGAGGCATGTAGCCACACATCTCTTCTCAGAGATAAGCTACCATTTCCCTAGCTGGTTTATTTCTATTTCCGGTTGTAAGCATATTTCAGTATTTTCCATTAATGAAATGAAGTATTATTTCTGCTACATCTTTGTGTATATGGTTATCTCTGTATTTTATTGCGTTCCTGTTTAAATCTGGATCACCAACAAACCTGCGTGATTTCTCCCTAGGTAGTGCAACTCCCTCCACACTGTCGTGGACCTAGTGACACGTACTTTCTTCACACCATCTTGCAATCGTGCATCTCCCCAACCCAGACATTGTAGTTTATAGTCTTGTGCCCCCTTTCAGCTGCCTGGAGCACTAATATTTTTCTACATTCACTTAGTCACATGGTTAACCATCGGTGTATGGCTTCAAGCGACTGCCATTCACCTTTCCTGGGAAGGGTTCTCCATTTAACTTGACTAGATGTACCATTCCTCCATCAGTAATCTCCTTAATAACATAAGGCCCTAATGAGTGAATCCTAAATTTTCCTGGCAGTTTATCAAACTTACTATCATACAAGAAAACCAGATCATTTACCTTAAATGTCTGCAGCTTGATGTGTCGATCATCCCATGATTTTTCATGTTGCTTTTGGACCTGTTGGTGAAATCTAGCCAAAAATATTTCTTCTTTGAGCTCATCCAGCTGCGCAACCTCTATTCCAAGGCTTCGTGATCTGTCATACCTGTGAGTGTTGCTATGCGTAGACTTGGCACGATGTATTCCATAGCCATTATGGCTTCCACATCATAGATAATCCTAAAAGGGGTTTGTCCCGTCAACTTCTTGCATGTCCTTCGATAAGCCCACAATATTGTAGGTATGCGTAAGTCCCAATCACTTCACTAAGCATTGAAAAGCTTGGGTCGTCGCATTTTCAAGCACTTTGTTGAACACCTCCACTATCCCGTTAGCCTCTAGGTGATAAGGTGTGCTCTTTTATTGATATACCTGAAATTCCTCCATTAGTGTGTTGATTGTCTCATTTAGGAAATGCATACCATGATCAGTCATCAAGATCCATAGACATCAAAATCGTGCCAGTACATGCTCAAATAGGAACTTCAGGGTTGTCGTGCTCGTGCACTCCTTCACCGGTTGTGCTTCTACCCAACGATTCAAATACTCTGTCGCAATGATAATGTACCTTGCTCCTATCTTCCCTTAGGGCTAAATGGGTCCTACAACATATATTGCCCACTTCTAGAAGGGTTACAATGTCATTTGTAGATTCAAAGGCATTACATCGCTCTATGATGGCCTACATGTTCTTTGACATACATCACATGCCTTGCAATATGCTTTTGAATCCTGATGAAGGGTTGGCAACCACAACCCTATGTGTACAATATTCTGCGTGATTTCTATCCCTAAATAATGTCCTCCTACGGCACCCACATGAGCGTCCGCAAGGATACTGGTTCGTTTGAACTCAGGTACATATCCTCACAGTATCTTTGCAGTCCCCGTCTTGTATAGATTCCTAACAATGACAGAGAAATCTACCATCCGCACCACTAGTTCCTTCTTTTGTTGGATAGAGTCTCCTTCTGGTGTAGTTCCTATTATTAGGAAGTGTATTATATCCTCAAAATGACCATCCACCACACGCACTACAAATAGCTACGCGTTAGGAAATCCTTCTTCAAAGTTAGTAGGTTCTTCACCTGCTTCAATGTGCAACAGATGGTCTGCTCCCGCATCCAATCATCTAAGCTTCACAACAACTTCAAAATTGTACTCTTGGAACAATAAGAGCCATCTATAGATTCACCCCCCTAAGACAAGTTTATTGACCAAGTACTTCAGCGCTGAGTGATCTGTATACATATTAAAATGGCGTCCTAACAAATAGTGTCGGTACTCTTGGAGTGCATACACCATAGCTAGCCCCTCACGTTCAGTGGTAGAATAGTTCTTTTCTTCATTGGACAATATGCGGCTTGTGAATGCGATAGGATGGTCCAAGCCTTCTCCACTAGTGTGTGTTAGTACTGCCACTAGCGTTATACATGACACATCGACATGTACATGAAACTTTTTCTTCCAGTCTAGGAAGACTAGAATCGATGTGGTAACCATATTTTCTTTCAATATATCCAAGCTTTTCTTACAGTGATCATTCAAGCAAAACGTGACATCCTTCTTCAACAATTTTTCCATAGACTGAGTGATCGGGGCATAGATTCTGATAAAATTTATGTAATATTCTATATGTCCCAGAGTAGAACACATCTATTTCACACTCCTCGGTGCTTCCAAATTCATTTTCACCATGATCTTCACAGTGTCTACCATCAGTCCTTGTTTGCAAACCACATTCCCCAATAGGTTCCCAAAAGGAACAAAAAACAAATACTTCTTGAGATTGAGTGTGATCTGGTGTCTTCGATAGGTATCCAACATTAGGCATAGGCTTGCTACCCTAAGCTTAACCATCACAAATACAGTCTAGTAATCAAAATATACCTCCAAGAACTTACAAATAAAGTCCTTGAATGTTGCAAAAACCGCACGCGAAAAGATGCAGGCACATTCTTCAATCGAAACAGCATTACAATGTATTGAAAACAACCCCACTCAGTCACAAAGGATGTCTTTCTCCTATCCTCGAGCGTGATTTTGATTTGGTGGTACCTAGAGAACCCATCAGTGAAGGAATATGCTTCCCGGCCACCTACATTTTCCAACACTTAATCTGTGAATGGAGTCGGGAAAGTATCATACACACAAGCATCATTTAGTTTTCTGAGATACACACATATCCTTATCTCATCCTTCTGCTTCTTCTCTTGCACCACCATTGGGCTTACCCAATTATATTCTTCCATAAGCTCAATGATTCCTACCACAAGCATATTTTCTAGCTCTAACTAGACCTTCTTCTTCTATTTCAGATTGATGCAGTAAGGCCTCTACTTAACTAGTTTCACACTGGGATTTAATGTGATCTTCATCATTCCTCGGTCTTCGATTATTCCTTTTAGATCTGAAAACTTGTTAAGGAATATGCCCTACTATTCGCGAATCAATTCAGTGACCTTATCCATTGTCATGTCGTCCCAGTAGTTTACAATCTTCATGAATTTGAGTTCTGCCTCCATACCAATGTTTACTTGTTTTATTTTCACCGGCGTGATTATATCGGGGTTCTCAATCTGAGATCCTTGAACCTCACGGCGGCCTTATTTTTTTGGAATGTTAATCTTCTGCAGATCCTCGTCCTCTTCTTTAGCAGTGTCATTATAACATTTGAGTGGGCAACTTAGTTGAGTAGCTCATTAAGGCTAAATTAGGTGTAAAGGATCCTGCGATATCCTAAAGATAACTGCTTTCACCTATTGTAGTGCGTCATCAATACTGTCAAACCCATCCTCAAAACTAAATGTCATCATGAATCCTTCACACCGGATATCCCATTCACCCGTCCCATGGTGAAGCTCTATTTCTATATACCAATTCATTGGGATAACATCCAGGGTATGACAGAACAGGTGCACCCACTCAGGTTGGCGCTTTTCTCCATAAGCCTGCATCCATTTGGATAGATGTGCATGTGGATCATTCTACCCATCATACTTATCTATTAGTCACATCTTAGGCCTCCCAAATCATGTTATCATCATCCTCCGACATTCACTCCCCTTGTGCGTAGCCTGGTATCTTATGGGTGTGGTGCGCAGTGCTTAGTGTGAGGCTCGAAGCGCTGATTTTTTGGTACCTCCGTCTCAAATGCATCCAAACAGATATCTACCTCATTCAGACCATCATAATAGGAATATTTCTTATCTTTGATGACACACAGTGCAGCGACTAGGTCATCATGTTTCAATTCAATGTAGTTACTTCATGTAATCGATTTTTCCATCATTTTATTTCTTCGTCGAAGTTCGATGTGGAGGAACTCTCGTGATCCCATGTAATTCATCCATCCGTGGTGGGAGTCACCGAATCTTGGTCTCATGTTGTTATCTTATAGATACAGTCTAGGTCGTCATCACTCTCATAGTCATGGACAGGTTCAGTATAGCACGTTCCTTCACCAAGATCGAGGGGTATTATTACACACAACAATTTCTTCTCGAAGATCATCTTTCGCTTCTTCAAATTGATTACACCATTCATATCAGTAGCCCAGTCAATTTTCAGGAGCGTAGGGTAGGGATTACTATCATCCATTATCTATATTACTTGAAGATTATTCAGTATGCTTGCTCCCTCAATATCCACAGTCACCCTGTGCAGCAGCCCCATGGGGATGATTTTCTACTGATTCACCATTCTTAGTTGAAATAGAGACCATTGTAGCATAGGTCTCGCTATTCACTCCCAAGGCTACTCTAGTAGGACATTCGCATCTAACCACAAGTCCAAAATGACCTGATCCATTTCATACACCCCTATCTGTTTGGTCAGTTTCATTTCCTCTCCTGTCCCTATTTTATGCTTGCCAATCTTTCGTACTATGCACGGATCACTTGGCATGATTCCAGTGCATTTATTGATGATTTCTTGTAACCTTTTCACAACCTTACTGTCGCATAGTAAGTTCGTACAAGTTTCCAGGAAAGTTGTGGGCATAGAGGGGTACATCTCCAGCTTAGTCTTATTCTTCCTTCCTGAGGTGGAAGCCTCAACAAAGCTCTTCTTAGCTTCCATTAAGGCCTCATGAGCGTGCTCCAAATAGAACTTAGTCTCTTTTGCCAGGGCTTTTTGAACACATGTATTTTCTTCTAGCTTTTTCCTACTGTCATTTCCCATCATCATTCCACTCCTGAGCACTATATTTACATTTGGATCTCCTTCATGCGGCTCAGACCTCATCATCTGTAGGTTGATTCAGTGGAGGTGGTAGCACCCCTTTGTTACTTATCTTAGCTATCAACGTAGGGCATTCTTCTATTTCATGATCAAACAATGTGCAATGCTTGCATGATGGATGCATTGGATTAGTGAAATCATGGCCATAGTATCCTGGTCTTCTGTAATTGTATCAAATCAACTGTCCTCGACCTGTACTAGGTCCTCTTCCGCATCAGCCTCATCCACTCCCCTAAAATCCTATATGCACCATTGCTACATTCTGGTCAAGGGGCCGTTTTGGCCTGAACCCCATAAGCATGAGTTCTATCGATCATCAATTCATAGCTCCTGCAAGTGTGCTCATCATGTCCTATTGACCTACAAAAGTTGTAGAACAATTGTTGCACTGCTTGTACATACTTCTATAGCAAGTGACAACTATCCTTGGCATGTTTTTCCAGCTACCTGATAGATAAAACACCATAATGTAGGCCCTGTGCTAGGTCTTTCTTGAGCTTCTAGTCTTTAATGCATCAATCCTTCTCCTGCAATTTTATTTGCAAAGAATAAGAAATGGTCTTTGTCATGATCTTGACTCTTGGATTTCAAGTACCATACCTCCTCACATACCTCTAGTCAAACTATCCTCTCCTGCTTCAGAATTTGCATCTCAAGGAACAGATTCATCAACTGTGCATGGATCTGATGAATCCCTATATTATGATATTGCATTGGAGTCTCATGTAGTCTCATGGAAATCTCCAAGGCCTCTGCCTAATTTTTTATCTTCGAATGTGGCAATGCACTCCTTAATTGTGATAATAGTGAAGCCACAAACCACTCACAATGGTGTCCATCTATCAAATTCATGTTGGCTTGATTGTACATTTTATCATCTGATCTAGTTCCTAAGGAATCTCACCTTGTTGCATCGTGATGTCTTTGAATCCGACAATCAACTATGCCTTAGATTTAGGCCTACTAAATTCCCTATTTACTGCTTGCTGAATCTCTGCTACTCCAGCATTTGGGTTATTGTTAGAGTACTTAATATACTAGGTTAGTGCGCAATCTTGCAGAGCACTAACCCGTTTCTCCTTCTTTATATGATCATATGTAACAATTTGAGCTTCCCATACAACCCTTACAATGAACAAGAGTTGGCTCGGGTCCTCCTTTCCCAAGGCTTTGAGCAAAGGCAACCTCACTATATTTTCCATATTGAACCATGGTAGCGGTGGAGGTGGTACAGGTGAAGTTGGAGGTGATGCTGGTGAAGCCAAAGGTGGTGTGAGTGGAGGTAGTATTCGCAGGAATCCTTGTCTTATTAACTGAATAGCACTTCATAGACAAACCTTCGCCATCCCTTCTTCATCACTTTGCAGAGGTGAAATGAGGGGCTATACTCCAAATCCTTTTTTCGTTCATTCCTGTATGTTTTTCCACTTTGCGTAGTCCTGAACATCAAGGTAGCTACATAATCCTTTTTTCGCACAACAAAATTTTAATCCAAGTATTCAAAGAGTTTATGTACTTACCTCAAGGTCGTTTGAGAAAGCGTCGCTCCACCTCACTATAGCTGACTGAGGTGTTGACCGCGAATTCAACCACAAATCCTCCTATGACGTGATCAATCCAATGATCGACAACATGGGTGATATTATCCTTCAATGCTTGCAATCTTCGCACTATCTCTGGGGTCCACACAATAGGACCGTCAAGTTTCCACCTTCCTTGGCTATCTCTTAGCTTCACAATCCACTCGTATAGCTCAACAGAGAAAGAGCAGAAAAAGATCTTGTGGATCTCTGTATAAAGGTATCACTCCAACCATTGTTCGTTTGTTAATCATGGGTTTCTATTCTCCTATGCCACTAATTCATGGATCTTTCTATCCAACCAGTCTCCAATCTCTTTCTTAGTTGGATTCCAGTGATATTCCATCATACATCTCTTATGCAGATTCTGGTCCCGGCAACAGATCCTTTTTTTGGCTTGAGGGGGCCTGACCCAAGTTCAACATTAATTAGCCAAGCAAATCCCTACACTACTATCCCTTTCGGCATCAACCTGGGAGTGTAGACTGAAGTATAACCTAAAGCAGTTTGGAGGGATGATAGAACCAAGTTTCACAACCTTGAGATGGTTTCGATGTCGTTTGATCTCTTCTATCCCTGCCTTCACGCAGGTGCTCTCACTCTGGGGCTTGTAAGACAAACCCTCTATTCTGGCTTTTAATACCTTTGCGAAATTATACAATCAACCTTTGCACAACCATGGCCTGGGGCCTAGGCACTTTTGCACTGTTATGGTAGTGCGCCATGCAAATTCCTCAATTACCCTAAGTGATTTTCTTATCTTGTCGAATACTTAAAGTTATCGCCACGTAATTAGATATTCATAATTGTGTTTAATTATTCAATGTAACTGCATTCATTTGTGCATCATAGAAGCATAGTAAAGGAAATTCATACACAAAATATCCAAACCTATCAACACAACAAATACACAGAAATTGTAGAATAAAACCTTTTATTAAAATCTTCCAAGTGTTACAGACTATGTTCACCCTGCGCACACAGCTGTAGGGGTCCACGCACTCAGCTACCGACTTCTACCCTAGGCCTCTGTGCACTCAACTGTAGAGCCTTTACCTATGCTACAACCCAAGTCTTAGACTTCTTGCTCTAAAGCTATGACTCTCTTTTTTGTTCTATATCTAACTACTTAGAGCTTAGATCTTTTTATACAATCCCATGGTACGTGGACCATCGGTAGATCTCTTACAACCGATTTTACTTTACAAAACTAAGAGCGGACTACCCTTTGTGACACATAACGCCTTCACGCTTCACGACCAAAAAATGTGGAGTCTTTACAATGATATTCCAAAAAATTGACTTAAACATGGGCTTTTAGCCCCAAAATTGCGCATGGGGGATCCTGATCACAACAATTCAAAATGTAATATTTTAGTGATATAGATTAAGTGTGAGGTTATGAATTGATTGGAACATGTACTAAAAAAAATATTTCTATGGAAAAGAAAATTTGAACCTCAGAAATGAATAACCTCAGAAATTACCATTACCCTAGTTTAAAATGACCATCATCAGTTGTCTTACTTCTAAGTAAAAATATTTGCAGTCCAATGCTCAGTTTGTGACCTTTCCCTATTGTTAAATATTTCTTTACAAATCTATTTTTCACAAATCAAGCACAACCTAAATTAGGAGTGAGTAGTCATTTAGCCGACGTTTAGATCATGACTCGTTGTTTTGACATTTTGTTGTCTTGTTATTCTATAACACCTGGTTACATGAATTTAAATGACAGTTTTGTTTAGTCTTATGATTAGAATATTGCTTGGGAAAACAATACTTCAAACTATGATTTGAGGGTACTGCCATTAGATTCAGATACCCTAAGAGTACATCCTTCATGGGTAGCCATAAAAAAGCGTAGGTGGGCCAAGTGAAAAGTGACCATGGAATTATTTACATTATATACACTAATATGCATTATTTACATTATATACAATCAAAAAGTAATTACATGATAGGGGTCATTACATGTAGGTTTTAACCCCGTACAGAAATTACCTGCATACGAATTCTAAATCACAGAAAAAATAAACAATGCGAGAGCATAACACATAAAAACACATATGCACAGAGATTTTCCCCTTGATCCCAAAATCGGGACTACCAGCTTGATTTTTCATTATGTCCCTTTTAATGTTACAATACATATTTATACATGCCAAAGCATCCAATACCATGGACCGAAAACCCATCGCGTCGAAAACCATGGACCGAAAACCATCGCGTCCAAAAAACATGTGCGAAAATCATGCACAAAACCATAGGTGGGTCCGCCCAACGTAACATAGGGTCCAAAACCAAAATTTTCTGGGGCCCTGCCCCGGACCCCATAAAGTGGGGTTACAGGTACCCCTCAAACACCATGTTAACTATGTGGAAAGAATATAAAACAACCCAACAATCTCCCACTTGTTGTTTTCTTTCCACAGGGGGCCACAGGAGAGCTTAGTCATTTTTCCAGCCCTGAAACACCCATTTTTTCTCTACACCAAGAGAACTTCTCAGAGCTCACAGATTTTGTCAATGCATCTGCAGTATTCTTCAAAGTGTCCACCTTTACCAGCAACACCTTTTTGTCTTCTATCATATCCCTCACAAAGTGATACTGAACATCAATGTGCTTTGTCTTTGAATGATAAGCAGGGTTCTTTGCCAAGAAAATTGCACTTTGGCTATCACAGTCTATCCTTATAGCTCCCTGTACTAACCCCATACTTGAACACAATCTCTGCAACCAAACTGCTTCCTTGCTTGCATGAGTGGCTGCCATGTATTCTGCCTCTGTAGTTGATAGTGCCACTACAGATTGTTTCTTACTCATCCAACTGACTGCACCTCCAAATAGGTTAAACACATACCCACTTGTAGATCTTCTCTGATCCAGATCTACAACCCAGTCTGCATCAACAAAGCCACGGATATCCAACACTCTGTCCAATCCTGGTCTTCCTTGGTCACAAACCATAATCAGTAGTGCCACGCAAATACCTGGAAACCCACTTCACTGTTGTCCAGTGCTCCTTCCCTGGTTTTGACATAAACCTGCTCAATACTCCCACTGCATGTGCAATGTCTGGTCTAGTACAGAGCATTGCATACATCAAGCTACCGACTGCACTTGCATATGGAACACGAGACATGTCCTCTTCCTCTTCTTGTGTCTTGGGACACTGTTCAGCAGATAACCTCACACCTATAGGAATATGAACCTTCACCGGTTTACTATCCTTCATATTAAACCTCTGCAGTATTGTCTCGACATACTTCCTCTGGTTTAACCAGAGCTTCCTCTTTTCTCTATCTCTTTTAATTTCCATGCCCAAAATATAGTTTGTAGCACTGAGACCTTTCATGTCGAATTTGGAGGACAATTGGGTCTTCAAATCTTGGATAATTTCTTTGTCATTACCAACCAGCAACATATCATCCACATACAATACCAGATAAATAACACGGTCACCAATTAATTTAAAATACACACAGTGATCTTCTTTGCTTCTGGTGAAGCCAAGTCCTCGTATAAATGTATCGAATTTCTGATACCACATCCTTGGTGACTGTTTTAACCCATACCGGGACTTCTTTAACTTGCATACCGATTCTTTCTTACCCTTCACCGCAAATCCTTCAGGTTGCTTCATGTAGATTTCCTCTTCCAAATCCCCGTGAAGAAATGTTGTCTTCACATCCATCTGTTCTACCTCAAAATCAAAAGCAGCAGCAACAGATAAAAGTAATCTAATAGAAGTTACCTTGGCAACAGGATAAAAAATATCACCAAAATCAATTCCCGGCACCTGGGAATAACCTTTTGCTACCAATCGAGCTTTGTATTTCTCCACTTTTCCTTCTGCATTTGTCTTCTTTTTTGAACACCCATTTGCTGCCAATGGGTTTCCTTCCAGCCGGCAACTCCACCAGATCCCAAGCCTCATTTTTGTGCAAAGATGCCATTTCATCAACCATGGCCTCTTTCCTGAGTTTTCCATCCTCTGAATCTACTGCTTCCTTCATAGTTCTGGGATCATCGTCAGTAATAGATAAAGCAAAATTTGAATAGAAAGCAGATGGACTATACCTTTTAGGCTGCCTTCTTTCTCGAATTGATCTTCTCACAACCGGAGTTTGTCGCTCTTCATCTTCTGATTCCTCCTCTGCTATAGAGTCTGATTCTTCCTCCTTTAGTTGAAACTCTATCTTCTCAAGTTCCTTTCATTGAACTTCATGTTTATTAATTTCACCTCTCTAACACCAAATCTCGGTTGTGTTAGCACCTAGATTTACCTCAAGCTGAAAAGGTAGGGTCCAGGACCAACATCAAACCACGCTTAGCCTTGTAGCTAGCCCTATGAGGACAAGGGAGGGCTCTCTCCGGGTCATTCTCAGCAAAATATAATCGATGGGGCTTGAGATGACTGAACTAAAAAAAAAAAATTAGGCTAGGTATGAAGTGCAAGGATTTGATTTGATTTTGTTTTTGGGGGTTTTGTTGGAATCAAGAGAAAGGAAAATTAGGGTCCGGGGATGAAGGCCAGTTTTGCAGATTTTTTATTAGGGAAAAAAAGACAATCACTTTGATGATTTGATTTGTAAAGATGGAGAGTTCAGACTGGTGAGAAGCTGAAGAGGGAAAGAGGGTATTAAGAATCCTCTTCAAACTGAATAAAACATTGAGAATTAAACAAAACTAAAAGGCAGAGCACAACGAGCTAATGAATTCTACCTTTGCCACTCACTTATTTAATTTTAGAAGCAAAAGAGAAAGGAAATGATACACATAAATATTAGTGAACTTATAAATTACATAGATAAAAACACCATCAAAACACAGAGCCATAAGAATCCCAAAAAGTGCTGCAAACCCTGGTCTTTCCTTTGCCAAAAGTGCAGAAATCAAATGTACAATGGAGTGCCAAGCAATCCCAAGTGTCCAACCTTGAAAATGATTGAGAAATTACATGATATAGACAAGCCTAACTCCTTCCCATGCCTCTGGGGGTCGAGCTCATCATTCTAGGAGCTGTTTCAACCATATCTAAACAAGGAACTGAAAAATAGGCAATGAAACAACTTGCCTCTATATGAAAGGAAACTGATTCATTCACTATCTTTTCACTTTTTAGTGAATGAATCTACATGGATGAGTAAGAATGTGCCAAAATTACATCAAAGCCATGAATTTACATCAAGATAAATCAAGAGTTACATGAAAAAGTGAAACTAGTCAAAACTAGGCGAAATTCTAAGCTGCTGAGTGAAAAATAGGCCAAATTTCCTATGCGTCGCGCCTGAAATCTGTATGCATAACACAAATTTTAGGCTGACTTTGAGGGCCTTCCCGAAGTCCAAATTGAGCTCATGATAGCTTGTTGGAAATCCATTTTCATATAGTTTCCAACCCAAGTGGAATTTCTATATTTGGTGTCCATTTTCCCCTCCAAAAATCCATTCTCCCAACACTACTTCCTGTGGGTGCAAAAGGTGGCAGAAAAGGTCATTTTTTGTGTGTTTTTGACCCTTTAGGCAACCCAGAAATTGATGAAATCCTTAGGTAATTCATGAGCATGCATAACCTTTCATAAAAAATCCAAAAATGCAAAGTTTTCCTCTAGAGGATTTTCCAATTATAAGTGCGCGCGAAGTGGCGCTATGCGTTGGGTAGGAAAATCTGTTTTGAAGCCAAAAAAATTCAAAATTGAAAAAAATTTCTCCAAATTTTCTGAAATTTGGAATGAAGGTCCATCATTGAGTATCATTCTCAGCCAAATATGCTTTGGAAAAGATTCGAAGCCTATCATGCCTTTTGCGTCGTTTTATTGTCCTCCTTAGACTTGCCTTCAGGATTTTGATCCTCGCTTTGCAAACATGAGTTTGTACCTACTAATGATTTTTCATGTTCCTGAGCATGTCCTTGTCCTTGTTTTCCTTCGCTAATAGCTTCTCTAAGTGGATGTTGACTCTCTCGAGCCAAGACGCCCAATCGATGTTGATCTCTTGCTCAAGCGAAGTGAACTCCACCCTCCTTCTTTGGGCAGCTTGGCGGTTCTTCTGAATGTTTTGTAACTCCATGATTGTATGCCGATCCTCCAATTGTTTATTCGTTGCTCCAAATAGTTTATGACCCATTGAGCTCTCTGTAACTTATCATTCAATGCATCTATCTTGGCCTTCTACTCCTGAATAATCCCCCTCAACTTTGAGCTAGGACAGCTCACATCATCATCGATGAGTATGAAATCAGTGTCTTGGCCTCCTAAAGGGCCCTCATCCTGCATAGGCTTCTTGCCTTTGTCCTGTAACTATACTGCTAATGATGGCAATGAGACTCCTTCCACCCCAGGTGGAGATAGTACTCGTCAGGCTGCTACAAACAATCCTCTCATGCCTCTCTGATAGGTGACATATGTCAGCACACTAGTAGTGTCTACCTCCTGACCTCCATACTGATGTGAAGGTCCACCCGCATCATGGACAACCTCCTGATGAGCTGCTGAAGCTGTGAAGAACTCACAGGAAATGAAGTATTCCCATGTGATACCCTATAAGCCAAGTTGATGTACAACAATGATCTTGATGAGTGCATAGTGGTAAATGTTGTTGTACTACTTTTCAGGAGTCTTCTTTTGTATAAGAGTAGTCATCCTCTCGATGTTTCAACACATGAAATATGGAATGTTTATCATCTTCACTCTCATGAAATGCATCAATAATCAGATATGGTATGCATAGAGGCGTGAGAAGCGGCCCTCACAACTGAAGTATCTAATAATGAGTCTCATCAATAGCACATAGGATTCTTTCGAAAACTGGAATGGGAACACTCTACTGAGCTATCTCACATAGTTAGGCCTGATGTATGGTTCATAATGTACTCTTTCTACCTGCTGTCTTTTTTTCCACTCCTCACCTACATTCGATATTCTTGTTGCTTGAGAAATGGTTTCTGGTGTCAAGGTGAAATTTACCCCAGCAAGATTTACCTAACCATCATACAAATGTAAAACAAACAACCGAGCCAACTCCTAATGATGCTGAATCTGAGCAATCATCTCACAATACTGAAAGCATGACTGTTGTTGGAAACATGCCATGGAAAGTGGGCAGGCTTGCAATTGAGTCAATGAGGTGGGCTCTTCTCTGACATGTTTTCCCCCCTTACGAGGCCTCCTCGGTGCATGAAGCTCTGTGGTAGAATCATTTGTTTTTTTTTCATATGATGACTCAGTGTCTGTCATGGTGTTACAAGTCTATGCCAAGTGAATGTTTGACTTGTCGAAAATGAGAATTTGGTGCTTTGTTTCCAATTGACAAATGTGTGCCAAATAGGAAAATACTGTGGGAAATATGGATAGTGGGTGTAGTGGAGCTTTGTCAAATGGGATTTAATATGTAATTACAGTCGAATGCAATAATAGTCACTTGACTATATTTAGGAATCTGGGGTTTGGGGATTTTTTTGCAAATGATATGGAAAAGTGATAGGGATGGGATATTGTAGGGTTTAGGGATAGGGATAGGGATAAATGGGAATGAGTGACTTGGGATTATAAGGGAATAGGGGATTGAAAATGGTATATGATTACAGTGATGGGAAAGGGAAATAGGGGTTGGATTATTTCGGGATCAAAATCAGTTTTTAATACTCAAATTCAAACCCTAAGAGCAGTTTTTAATGAGAGGATAGGGTTTAAATTTTGACATTCAAATTTCTCCAAATCAAACTTCGAACCACGCCAAATACTAGTCAACAACAATTACAAGATCAGTCAGATTTACTCAGAGCAAATGGGAGCGAAAGATTTGAAATTATTTGAAGGCAATGACAAAACTGGCTTGTTGGCTCTATGCGCCATGCACACAACCCAGTGCACCGTGACCCATATGTGCGCCACACACATTGTAACTTACACGGTGATATGCGGCTCTATGCACCGCAACCTGCCAGTGCGCCGCGACCGGTATCGTATGCACCACGATTGAATTTCACCTGCAGACAGTTCTTCAAAACTCTGATTTCATTCCTCCACAATGACTTTGATTTCTTTGGCATACCAAAGGATTGCTAAAACACCAAAAATATCTTATATACCCAATGACTTTGATTTTTAATTTCAATAACCCACTTTGTAATGTTTGTAGAACTTTGGCACTTTCACTTTTAATACAAACTCTGATTTTGTTTCCATTTTGACTTTTTTAACTTGAATGATGAAACTTTTGTCAATTTTTGCAGGGATGGTTGGCATTAGATTTAGGCAAAGGATGACCAGGGCTACGCATGAAATACTCCATGACTGAAAAACTTTAAAAATTACATATTTATTACAAACAATAAATTTGACGATTTCTTCTTCAAAACAAAGCTTTGAAGAAGAATCATTCTCAAGCATTATTGATAATGAAAATTTTGGAATGAAAACTTAGTAGGAACATCCTCATGTGCCTGCTAGCATTATTGGACACTTTGAAGACAAAATTTGTGAAACCATAGACCTAATGAATAAAATGACTCTTGGCTGACCAAAACACCATCCATAATGACTGTAAAATTGACTTTGATGAACTTTGATGATCAGACACAAACCAGTAGGTACATGACATGAGGGAAGTATGGAGACAAGACCCTTCCATTAGAAGATCGATGCTCCTAATGGAATGCAGATGATCGAGCTGAATGAGACACCTAAAATGAAATGCAACAAAAGAGGTGTTGATATCTGATGGAGGGTTGAACAAACAGACTCTAACATTGGCTCCAATGGGGATGGTAGCTCCTTGGATGTGCCAAGAACTACATATTTATAGGAGAGTAGGCAGTGCCTTTGTCCATTGGGCTATGGAGTCCATTATTTCAAGAAATCCACACAAGACTCTTGATTCAATTTATTAACTGAAACTTGACTCAAACTAACTCAATTTTAAAACCAAAATGAATGAAACACTGACTTGACAAACTCAAACCAAAACTGAAATCCTTCTTCAAAATTATAGCCTTCACTTCGGGTCCCAAACTGAAGAAAAGACCACAGTACAGACTTGCAATGAAATTGAAATAAAACGGTATGTACAATGACGATGTAAGTAACAAAAAACTTCTCATAAATGGTACCGTTTGAGCAGCTGAGCATTGACTGGCCCTCCTGGAAAATCTTCCCCGTTCATCTCCTTCAGAAGAAAAGCATTCTGACCCCGATATGTAGCAATTTTGAAGGGACCTTTCCAGAGATTTTCGAACTTACCGTGCTTACCCTTTTCTTCATTCCTTGCATCTCATTTCAGCACCATTCCTCCAATTGGAATTTGTCTGCCTTTGCCTTTCTATCATAGATTTTTTTAATCCTCTCTTGTAGCTTGAATGTGTTTTGGAAAACCTCTTCTCTCATTTGTTGCAAATGAATCATTTGATTTAGTCTTCTCTGCATATGATCTTCTTCACTGCCAGCTTCCTGAAGAAGTTTGACTATCGGAGATGAGAGAGAGATAGGGAACACTGTGTCAACTCCATATACTAACTCAAATGGGGACATACCAGTGGATTTCTTCTGACTCACTCGATCTGCCCAAAGTACATTGACCAACTTCTTATGCCAACTCTTCTTGTTTATTTCCAACAACTTTTTAATGATGTTAACCAAAGATTTGTTGGAAGATTCTGCCAATCGATTGCCTTGAGGATGATAAGTAGTTGAATGTCCCAAAGTGATGTGATACTTATTACAAAACTCAACCATCCTTTTTGATTTGAAAGCTGTTGCGTTATTAGTGATTAACTTATTCAGGCAACCAAAACGAGACAAAATGTTATTCTCAAGGAATGAAATTATTACTCCATCCGTAGCTTTCCTGGTGGGAATTGCTTTGATCCACTTCGTGAAATAATCTGTCGCCGTGGGGATCCACCTGTGCCGAGCTGAAGAAGGAGGATGGATGTCACCAATGAAATCCAAACCCCACTGCTGAAAAGGGGCACTTACCTTGATAGGCTTAAGTGGAAAAGGCTGCAATTTCTGTCTTCCTCCAAAAATCTAACATTCTTGATAGCTTTTGACCATCTTATACACATCAGCAAAAAGTGTCGACCAATAATATCCGGCTCTCAAAATCTTGTTGGCCGTTGTTTTCTAAAAAAGGTGACCCCCGCAATCTCCTTTATGGAAATCCTCCATGACCTGCTTTGCTTCTTCTTCCACCAAACAATTCAACAAAACACCACCGGGATCTTTCCAATAAAGTGTAGAATTCAAAATACAAAACCTAGCAGCCTTTAATTTCAGAGTTCTACCTTTGTTTCTAGCCATGCCGAGTGGTGGTGACAAATTCTGAAGCACATATACAATATATGAATCCCACGGAGAAAGAACAAATATTTCAGATACCTAAATTAACGAACTTTACCCATTCTCATCAGACATAGCAGCGATCAAATTTATGTCTAAGGCATGCAAATTTGATTCAGCCATTAACTTCGCCAACCCCTGTCCTTTGACAAGCTTTGCGGGCTTTATTTCCACATCATACTCCAACAAAGCTGCAATCCACTTGCCTCGTCTTCCTTCCAGATCCGTTTGTACTAAAAAAGCCATAATAGCAGCATTAGGGACATAAGCCAAAATATGAGAATGCAGAATATATACCCGAAAATCTTTCAATGCTTTTACAAGTGCAAGGGCTTGCTTTTCAATGATGTTGTATTTCAAGGTTGCATCTCTTATAGTTCGGCTAAAGAAAGGAATTGGTTTTTCATGCTCATCTCTTTTCTACATTAACACCACTGCCATAGTATGCTCTGAAGCAAATGAAAATAATATAAAATCCTGAGTGTAACCCGGACTGATTAAAACCAGAGTTGAAGAAAGAGCCAATTTTACTAAATTGAAATATTTTATAGCCTCTTCCATCCACTTCACTTGGCTGTCCTTCCTAATCATGTTTTTAATCTCTCTTAGGTGTTCAACAAGATTAGGCACAAAGCGATGTAAAAAATTCATCTTACCATTAAAAGATTGTATCTCCTTCTTGTTCCAGGGAAGGTCAATTTGTTGAATCGCTTCTACACGTGCTGAACCAATACGAATGCCATCTTTTGAGATAATGTGTCCAAGTAATTTGCCCTCATCCATGGCAAACAAGCTCTTCTTTAGATTGAGAGAGATACCATATTTCCTACACTACTGAAACACGATTTTGAGATGATAGAGGTGCTCTTCATCTGACTTAGAGAAAATAGTCAAGTCATCAAGATAAACAACAAGGAAAATATCTTTTTCATTAGAAAATGTGATATCCATCGCCCGCTGAAAGGTTGCGCCAACATTTTTCAGTCCGAAAGGCATCTTTCCATAGTGAAAGGTTCCCCACGGAGTGGTGAACGCTGTTTTGTCTCGGTCATCCTCATGGACCATAATTTGGTTATAACCTGAATAACCATCGAGTAGTGACATCTGAGATGATCCAACTACTCACTGAAGTATGTGATCCATCTTGGGCAATGGATAGTTGTCCTTCAAAGAAACTTTGTTCAGATTTCTAAAACCAATACATAGCCAGATCTCACCTTTTTTCTTGCGTACGGGCACCAAGTTTGAAATCCAATCTGAAAATCTGATGGGAACTATGATACTAGCCTTATACAAATGGTTCACTTCCTTCTCAATCGAGGGCAACAACTTTGAATTTATTCTCCTCAACTTTTGACGAAATGACTTTTAATTAGGCTTGAGCAGGATGACATGCTGAACGCTACTTGTATCATACAACTTCAAATCTGAATAATCCCAAGTAAAAATATCAGGGAAGGAAGATAACAAGCTGATATACTTGGCCTTTACCTACGGAGGGAATTCTTTTGACAATTTTACCATCTTAGAATTTATAGCTGATCCGATGTTCACGTTCTCAACTCCTTTTTCTACTAGCTGCAAGCTTGGTTTTTTGGCCACATCATCATGATCGAAGAGCTCCTCTAAGGGGATTAGACCTTTAGGAATGATGTTATCTTTGAGCTGCAAAACCTCCATATGATTTACCTCTATATCCGCATCTCCATCATCATATTCCACATCAATAGAAGTGTCCTTGAATTTACCTTTGTTCTGCAGAAATTCATTGATCTCATCATCATCTTGAAACACTTGCCATTACCTTTGGTTGTCCAGGACAGCTGGGCGGTGTTTGACATGAATCTCAAATTTGTTGTTCGAGTTCATTGGCGCTTTCAGATTACTTGTTGCTGTTGCAAGTGAATCAACAATGATATTCTGAGCACAAGGAACACAAGTTAAAGTATAATCTGAAAATACTCTCAAAATATCAAGCACTGCATTTCGGTAAGCTCGCATTCTAGGATGTTTTGCTTGGCATTCTCCTTTTACTTGCTTGATCACCAACTCAGAGTCACCATACACTAAAATCATTTTGGAATTCAGCTTTCTAAGAATTTTTAAACCAACAATCAAAGCTTCATACTTGACCTCATTATTCGAACAATCAAAAGCTAGTTTATAAGAGCAGACCCTTACATTGCTAGGCACTTTGTTTGGGGTGAAAACATGGCTGAAAATCCATATGCCAATACTAGCACCTTCCCTTCCTACTGTACCATCAAAATCCATGACCCACAGGCCTGCTTCATCCTCTTCCAAGTGCTGAAATTCCTTATGTGCTGTTTCTTGTCCTTGTTGTCCATCTTTATGCTGCTATTGACTAGCTGATTGCTCAGCAGTATTTTGTCTTTCTTGCCTTAATATTTCTCTAAAATTTTCAGTGATTTTGGGAACATATTCTACTTGAACTATTTGGCTATCTACATCATTAAAACTATCTGAATACAAAACAAATGACTCTAAATCAGTATGTACATAGTTGATAAGATGATTTACCGGTTTCTCCTTGCTGGTAATCATATATTTCATCTTTTGTTCCCAATAAAGTTTCCTCACTGGCCAAAGACGGGAATGGTAGCATAGGAGAAATCAAGTTGCATTTTCCCTTTAGTATTTGCTCCCCAAGATCTGGAAAGAAGCATGCCAAATTTGGGAGGTATATTTTCTATGACTACATCCATCAAAACATTTTTGGCCAGAATCTAATCCAAACTAACCACCAAGTCCTTGATAAGATCGATGCACCTTACTCTCTCGGAATCAGAAGAGTAAAGGTCATGGTACTTTCTCATAATATCCAATCCCAATTTCTCCATGATGGCCTTGGGCATGAGATTATGAGAGGCTTCGGAATCAAACATAGCATTATGCAATACAAAGTCAGGCACCCTGAGACTAATGTAGAAAGCGGCTACATCACTATCTTGAGTTTGACCTTCCAATGTTGGCCCAAAAATCAACTCGAGACTGTCATCCTCCAAATTCACCATATGATGATGGATCTAGACTCAAAATTTTGGTGACTTGACCTTTATAATTGTTGTTCTTCATCAACTCAGTCAAAGGAATGGATATCTTTATCTTGGCAATTTCATTTTCCAAATTAAAAACTGAAACTTTTTCTACCTCTTTCACTGGAACATCTTTCTTTTTAGGATGATCCTTTGACCCACTTGGCTGATTGGATATCTCATTTGCTAATGGTGATTTACTGGTGGTAGGATCAACTGTCTCTTTTCCTTTTTTTTGCTCATTAGGAGGATCATTCTTTGACGCTGCTATCTCCTTTCTTTTCTAAATTGGGTTCACGGGCACATCTCTATTTCTGAGCGAATATTGTCACTGTTGAGCTGAAAAAGCATTCATGTATCCTCTTTGGTATTCATCGGACTCTTCCTCAAGAACTGTCTCATTTGCCAAAATAAAATTCTCATCCTTTTGCTCAGCTGAATTCTTGGAGTACTCCTCATCCTCAGTGATGAAAATTGGCATATCATCGGGCGTGAAGAAATGATTTTCTTCACCAATCACATTTTCCTCTTCATCTGATTCTAGACCATGTAAAAAGTTTTGTTGTAGATGTGTTTGTACCGGCTGCTGTGCTACTTGATCTTGGGCTCGTTGCTCTCTTTGTTTGATTCTATATTGTGGCTGCTGCTCCACAGAAGTTAGGATTTCTAACTTGAGGTTTAGGTTTGTCAATCTTCATCCTTTCTAGCATCTGGTCCACCTTCCAAAGTAATTGTTTTGACGAGGAAGCCTCTTCCTTTATTGTGACTTTCTCTAACTCTCTTGGCAAGCAAATTTGCGTCAACACTGACTGCAATCTTCTGCATATCTTCCAAGGTTGCCGGATCTCTCTCCCTTAATTGGTAGGCCATATCAGTATCAAAACCCTCCAGAAATTTAATCAAGGCTAGCCCCATGGGTGGCCTTAGATAATCAGAGATTGCATTATAAACGGAATTGAATCTAATGCAATAATCTTGGATAGACTCACCAATGTTCCGCTTGATGTTCTCGTATTCAACAAGGATTTGAAGAGGATTTTTCTTGACTTCCCAGCGGTCTAAGAATTGTCTTTGTATATCAGCCAATGTAGCAATACTAGCAGCGGGAAAAGCTTTGAACCATTTCCTAACTTCACCACCAAATGTTTGTACAAAGAGTCTCAATGTTAAATTTTCAGCATCGATCTCATGGAGGTCGAAGAAATCTGCCATTCTGTCCACATGCTATTGAGCTGTAGCACTGTGAGGAGTGCCATCAAACAAAGGAATTTTGCTTTGATAATCGGTGGGCATATCATCCAAATTCTAAGGCAACACAAGAGGTGCAAAATGATCATCCATCACTCTTGGTGGATTCGGTCTTGGGGATGTTGGAGGAGTGGGTGCAACTGATGTATGAGGTGTGTGTGGAGGAGAGGCAATTTTGGATGTCTGAGGAGTAGTAGGAGTAGATGGAGGTGATATTACTGTATATTTTTTATCAGTAATAATAGGTTGCACAGGGATGGTGGGGATGAACGGCGGTTCGGTGGGAATCCTTGAGCTGGATGCAATTACGGAATATCCAACGGTTGCCAATGTAGTTTCTAGGAAGTCGGCAATATTTGAAGCCACAATTGTAGTATGGAGTTGTCTCAAAATATAATCCTTAATAGACTTATTAGCCCTTTCAGTTTCTAGCTCTGCAAGAAATTCTGGATTCAGGACTGTGGAGCCAACAATACTTTCAAATTTGGTTTCAAACAATGACAAATCAAACTGTTCATGAAAATCAAGCTCTTCAAGATGCTCAAAACTCACAGGACATGAATGTGATTTGACTATGGGAATTGTAGGACTCTCTTGACAAAGGATTCTTGGAGAAAGATTGGGATTCTCGTATACAGGATGAGGACTTGGATCTGGATTGGCTCTGGTATATCTTCTGGAAGCCAGTGTGCTATTATTTCCAAGATATCAAACGGACATTTACAACTTGTTCAGCCTATCAAATCCTAAGCTTATCATCCAAAGCCTAGAATTGTTCAAAAGTACTGGGGTGTTTTCTAGGTTAGACTTTTGTTCATAAGAGTAGACCAGAGATTGACTGAAGTAGCTTTTATCTACTTGTGCTAATACAAAGAAAAATCGTTTTGAAGGCTACCTGGCTAATCTTCAGACTCCATCTGTAATCCAAAAATGAAGAATACTAACAAACAATCAAGTTGTCCCCAGTATGGTCGCCACTATGTTAACGCCTAGATTTAGCTCAGGCTGAAAAGGTAGGGTCCAAGACCAACATCAAACCATGCTCAGCCTCATAGCTAGCCCTATGAGGATAGGAGAGGGCTCTCTCTAGGTCAATCTCAGCAAAAGATAATCGATGGGGCTTGAGATGACTGAACTAAAAAACAAATTTTAGACTAGGTATGAAGTGCAAGGATTTGATTTGATCTTTTTTTTGGGGGGGTTTTGTTGGAATCAAGGGAAAGGCAAATTAGGGTCTGGGGATGAAGCCTAGTTTTGCAGAGTTCTAATTGGGGCAAGAAACACAATTGTTTTGATGCTTTGATTTGTAAATATGGAGGGTTCAGACTGGTGAGAAGCTGAAGAGGGCAAGAGGGTATCAAGAATTCTCTTCAAAATGAAGAAAACATTGAGAATTAAACAGAACTAAAAGGCATAGCACAACAAGCTAATGAATTCTACCTTTGCCACTCATTTGTTTAATTTCAGAAGAAAAAGAGAAAGGAAATGGTACACATAAATATCAGTGAACTTACAAATTACATAGAGAAAAACACCATCAAAACACAGAGCACCAAGGATCCCAAAAAGTGTTGCAAACCTTGGTCTTTCCTTTGCCAAAAATGCAGAAATCAAATGTACAATGGAGTGCCAAGCAATCCCAAGTGTCCAACCCTGAAAATGACTGAGAAATTACATGATATAGACAAGCATAACTCCTTCCCATGCCTCTAGGGGTCAATATCATCATTCTAGGAGTTGCTTCAACCATATCTAAACAAGGAACTAAAAAATAGGAAATGAAACAACTTGCCTCTCTATGAAAGGAAACTGATTCATTCACTATCTCTTCATTTTTTAGTGAATGAATCTAAATGGATGAGTAAGAATGTGCCAAAATTACATCAAAGTCATGAATTTACATCAATATAAATCAAGAGTTACATGAAAAAGTTAAACTAGTCAAAACTAGGTGAAATTCTGAGTTGCTGAGTGAAAAATAGGCCAAATTTCCCTATGCGTCGCGCCTGAAATCTGTATGCGTAACACAATTTGTAGGATGGATTTGAGGGCCTTCCCGAAGTCCAAATTGAGCTCATGATAGCTCATTGGAAATCCCTATCCATCTGATTTCCAACCCATGTGGCATGTCTAGATTTGGTGTCCATTTGCCCCTCCAAAAATCTAATCTCCCAATACTGCTTCCTGTGGGTGCAAAAGGTGGTAGAAAGGTCATTTTTTTGTGTGTTTTTGACCCTTTAGGCAACCTAGAACTTGATGAAATCCTTAGGTAATTCATGATCATGCATAACATTTCATAAAAAATCCATAAATGCAAATTTTTCCTCCAGATGATCTTCCAATTATAAGCACGCGTGAAGTGGTGCTACGCGTTGGGTAGGAAAATCTATTTTGAAGCCAAAAAAAATCAAAATTGGCAAACGTTTCTCCAAATTTGCTGAAATTTGGACTGAAGGTCCATAATTTAGTATCATGCTTAGCCAAAGAAGCTTTGGCCAATATTAAAAGCATATCATGCCTTTTGCGTCGTTTTATTTCCCTCCTTAGACTTGCCTTCAGGATTTTGATCCTCTCTTTGCAAACATGAGTTCGTGCCCAATAATGATTTTTCATGTGCCTGAGCATGTCCTTGTCCTTGTTTGCCTTTGCCAACAACTTCTCTAAGTGGATGTTGACTCTCTCGAGCCAAGACTCCCGATCGGCGTTGATCTCTTGCTCAAGCAAAGTGAACTCCACCCTCCTTCTTTGGGTAGCTTGGCGGTTCTTCCGAATGTTTTGTAACTCCATGACTCTATGTTGATCCTCCAATTGTTTGTTTCACTGCTCCAAATAGTTTATTATCCATTGAGATCTTTGCAACTTGTCGGTCAATGCATCTATCTTGGCCTTCTGCTCCTGAATAATCTCCCTCAGCTTTGAGCTAGGAGAGCTCACATCATCATCGATGAGTATGAAATCAGTGTCTTGGCCTCCTAAAGGGCCCTCATCCTGCATAGGCTTCTTGCCTTTGTCCTGTGCCTGTACTGCTGATGATGGTAACGAGACCCCTCCCACCCTAGGTGGAGATAGTACTCGTTGGGCTGCTGCAAGCAATCCTCTCATGCCTCTCTGATAGGTGACACATGTCCGCACACTAGTAGTCTCTGCCTCCTGACCTCCATATTGATGTGAAGGTCCACCTGCATCATGGACAACCTCCTGATGAGCTGTTGAAGCTATGAATAACTCATAGGAAATGAAGTCTTCCCATGTGATACCCTGTAAGCCAAGCTGATGTACAACAATGATCTTGATGAGCGTATAGTGGTAAATTCTGTTGTACTGCTGTTCAGGAGTCTTCTTTTGTATAAGAGTATTCATCCTCTCGATGTTTCGACACATGAAATATGGAATGTTCATCATATTCACTCTTGTCAAATGCATCAATAATCGGATATGGTATGCATAGAGGCGTGAGAAGCGGCCCTCACAACTGAAGTATCTGATAATGAGTCTCATCAACGGCACATAGGATTCTTTCAAAAACCAGAATGGGAAGACCCTGCTAAGCTGTCTCACATATCTAGGCCTGATGTATGGTTCATAATGTACTCTTTCTACCTACTGTCTTTTGTTCCACTCCTCACCTACATTCGGTATTCTTGTTGCTTAAGAAATGGTTTCTGTTGTCAAGGTGAAATTTACACCAGGAAGAGTTACCTGACCATCATGCAAATGTAAAACAAACAACCGAGCCAACTCTTGATGATGCTAAATATGAGCAATCATCTCACAATACTAAAAGCATGACTATTGTTGGAAACATGCCATGGCAAGTGGGCAAGCCTGGAATTGAGTCAATGAGGTGGGATCTTCTCTGACATGTTTTCCCCCCTTACGAAGCCTCCTCGGTGCATGAAGCTCTGTGGTAGAATCATTGTCTTGTTCATATGATGACCTGATGTCTGTCATGGTGTTACAAGTCTATGCCAAGTGAATTTTTGACTTGTTGAAAATGAGAATTTGGTGCTTTGTTTCCAATTGACAAATGTGTACCAAATAGGAAAATACTATGGCAAATATGGACAGTGGGTGTAGTGGAGCTTTGTCAAATGGGATTTAATATGTAATTATAGTTGAATGAAATAATAGTCACTTGACTGTATTTAGGAATCTAGGGTTTGGGGATTTTTTTTGCAAATGATATGGAAAAGTGATAGGGATGGGATATTATAGGGTTTAGGGATAGGGATAGGGATAAATGGGAATGAGTGACTTGGGATTATAAGGGAATAGGGGATTGAAAATGATGATATGATTACATTGATGGGAAAGGGAAACAGGGGTTGGATTATTTCGAATCAAAATCAGTTTTTAATACTCAAATTCAAACCCTAAGAGCAGTTTTTCATGAGAGGATAGGGTTTAAATTTTGACATTCAAATTTCTCCAAATCAAACTTCGAACCACACCAAACACTAGTCGACAACAATTGCAAGATCAGTCAGAATTACTTGGAGAAAATGGGAGCGAAAGATTTGAAATTCTTTGAAGGCAATGACAAAATCAGCTCGTTGGCTCTATGTGTCATGACCCATATGTGCGTTACACACGTTGCAACTTACATGGTGATGTGCGGCTCTATGCGCCACGACTTGCAAATGTGCTATGACTGAATTTCACCCACAGTTGGTTCTTCAAAACTCTGATTTCATTCCTCCACATTGATTTTGATTTCTTTGGCATACCAAAGGATTGTTCAAACACCACAAATATCTTATATGCCCAATGACTTTGATTTTTAATTTCAATAACCCACTTTGTAATGTTTGTAGAACTTTGGCACTTTCTAGGGACTATGACTGGCATCTCTCGGCAATGCGAACTGGCTATTGACAATGAGAACTGTCAATGATTGTCAATCGGCTATGACATGCTACGGTCTGATCTTCAATAGGTACAAACTCTAATTTTGTTTCAATTTTGACTTTTTTTAAACTTGAATGATGAAAATTTTGTCAATTTTTGCAGGGATGGTTGGCATTGGATTTCGGAAAGGGATGACCAGGGCTGTGCCTAAAATACTCCATGAATGAAAAACTTTAAAAATTACATAAATATTACAAACAATAAATTTGACGATTTCTTCTTCAAAAAAAGGTTTTGAAGAAGAATCATTCTCAAGCATTATTGATAATGAAAATTTTGGAATGAAAACTTATTAGGAACATCCTCATGTGCCTGCTGGCATTTGGACACTTTGAAGACAAAATTTGCGAAACCCTAGACCTAATGGCTGAAATGACTCTTGGATGACCAAAAGACCATCCATAATGACTGTAAAATTGACTTTGATGAAATTTAATGATCAGACACGAACCAACAGGTACATGACAAGAAGGAAGTATGGAGACAAGACCCTTCCGTCAGAAGATCGATGCACCTAATGGAATGCAAATGATCGAGCTGAATGAGACACCTAAAATGAAATGCAACAAAAGAGGTTTTGATCTCTGATGGAGTGCTGAACAGACCGACTCTAACAGGCTGTACACAATCTTCCGTGTGACTGGGTTCCAAAGCTTATAACTCTTTAAACCATCCTTATACCCAATAAAGATGCACTTTTCATATTTACTATCCAACTTGGTTCATTTCTCCTTTGGAACATGTACATATGCATCACATCCAAATAACCTCAAATGTGAAAGAGAGGGTTTCTTACCATTCCATACCTCTTGTGGAGTCTTATCCTCCAACGCTGATGAAGGTGACCTGTTGATCAGGTAACATGCAGTGTCCACTGCCTCTACCCAGAATTCTTGTCCTAACCCAGCACCACTGAGCATGTTTCTTGCCCTTTCCATCAACATCTTATTCATTCTTTCTGCAATTCCATTTTGCTGAGGTGTATATGGAGTAGCCTTCTGCCATGCTATACCACACTTCTTACAAAAATTTTCAAATTCCTTACTACAAAACTCTCCACCGTTATTTGTCCTCGACACCTTTATCTTCTTCTCTATTTGGTTTTCCACCAAAGCCTTAAATTCTTTAAACCTATCAAAGAATTCAGATTTCTTCTTAAGGAAATATATCCATGTATTCCTTGAGAATTCATCTATAAATGATACATAGTACATAGACTTACCCAGTGATGCAACCTTCATAGGTCCAAACACATCACTTTGCACAAGTTTTTAGATCTGTTTCACCCTCTTACTACCAGAGGGGAAACTCACCCAATTCTGCTTCCCATATACACAATTTTCACAGAAATCAAAATCAAGAGAACTATTACTCATACCTTCTACCATACCTTTACCATGAAGCATCTGAAGGACCTTTTCTCCAATATGTCGAAGCCTTTGATGCCACAGCATGGTCTTCTCTCCAGAGACCATTTTCTACTCCACTTTCAAGAACCACGGAACTATTACACCCATCAATAACACTGCTACCTTGTAGCTTGTACAGAGTTCCAATCCGAACTCCCCGCATCAATACCAGTGCTCCTTGAACCATCTTGCAGGTATCTTTCTCAAACTCTATTTTTACACCTGCATCATCCAGCTTTTCAACAGAAATTATATTTCTGGCTAATGCAGGAATATGTAGAATGCCTAGAAGCATTCTAACCCTTCGACCTTGCAACTTCAACTTTACTTTTCCGCGACCAATGATTCTAGCCTTCCTGTCATCCCCCAATAAGACATCACCACCATCATATTTCTCATAGTCATAGAACCACTCTATATGGGGAGTGAAGTGAAAGGATGCACCTAAGTCAATCAACCATGCCTCATGATCTACATGTGTACTTGAAGAAGCCAACTACACATCCCCACCTTCATCTGAGGTGTTTTTCGCCTCTGCATAAGGAGCCTCATCAGATCCCTTTCCTTTGTTAGGAACTTTAGATTTATAGTCCCTTTTTTAGTGCCCTTCCTTTCCACATTTCCAGCACACCACCTTTACAAGTTTTCTTGGAGATTTAGATCTCCTTTTAGATTTAGATCTCCCACTCAATCACTTATTTTTGTTTATGTTCTGGGTCCGCCCTTGTAGAGACAAGGCATCACCATTTTGGCTCTCCATATTTTTCCGTCTCATCTCCTCCATCAACAAGGATTAGACTGATTCATCAAAATGCAAGGCAATTGCATTGCTACCTATTTCAATAACCAGACTATCCCACGAATCTGGTAGAGAACACAAAAAAATGATGCACTTATCTTCATTTTAAATTTTAATATCAACATATGCTAACTGACTTACCACAGTATTAAATGCACTCAAATGCTTTGTCATCGAGTCTCCATCTTTCATCCTCAGGTTATACAGCTTTTTCTACAGGAACAATTTATTCACCAGAGACTTAGATTGGTACAAAGTCCCTAACTTTTCCCACAAAGCCTTCGTTGTAGCTTCCCCTAATACATTTAGCAATACTGAATATGATCGTATTGTGCTCTTTGCCTTCCGATCCAACTTCTTCCATTCTTCATCAGAAACTCCCATTGGTTTAGTACCCGAATCTACCGCGATCCACTAGTCTTTATCCACCAATAGATCCTCCATCTTGAGTTTCCATAACTCAAAACCCTAACCATTAAATTTCTCGATCTCTATCTTTCCACTGCTTGCCATCTTCTTTCACCACTAGAATCAATCTTGTAGATCTCCCACTGAATAGGGTCTACCACAGGCCCGAGCAAAACCCCTCAGCAACAAAGGTGTCCCCTTGAAGCCAAAACAACTCTGATACCAAATGTAGGTTTTAACCTCATACATAAATTACCTGCATACGAATTCTAAAACACAGAAAATAAACAATGCGAGATCATAACACATAAAACACATATATGAAGAGATTTTCCCCTAGATCCCAAAACCGAGACTACCCGCTTGATTTTTCATTATGTTCCTTTGAATGTTACAATACATATTTATATATGCTGAAGCATCCAATACCATGGACCGAAAACTATCGCGTCCAATACCATGGACCAAAAGCCATCGCGTCCAAAAAACATGTGCAAAAATCATGCACAAAACCATAGGTGGGTCTGCCCAACCTAACATAGGGTCCAAAACCAAAAATTTTCGAGGCACTGCCCCAAAGCCCATAAAGTGGGGTTACAGGTGCCCTTCAAACCCCCTATTAACTACGTGGAAATAATATAACACAACCCAACAACCATCTCAAACTGTTAGCTGTGTTAAAACAAAAATGTATTGTAAATTTACCTGCATACTTAAATTCTTTATTGCAGAAGCTGCTCGAGGTATGAGAAAATCTCGTCATGTAGAAACGGTAGTAAGTCATCACGAATTAATTTGGCTAATAGTTAGTTACAGTCTCGCTCAATAGAAAAGTAGTTGGGAAGAATTGATATTCTCAATAGATGGGGGATTGGCCTTACTAGCCCCAAAATGAAAGAGAACCGATAGCACACCAATGAGACCGTAGAAATGAAGATAGTTCGCCAGATTAGGGAGAAGCAGAGGAATGTTGGGGAATCCCCAAGAAAACAGTAGCTAGCAAGTATAGATATATGACTCAGAGGATGAGCAACCCCCACAACATGAACGAGGGGAAAATGGAGCAGAAGAATTAGAAGAAAATGAAGAAGAGGAGCCGAAAGAGGAAACTGAGCACTCCAGTGAGGAATAAGGGGAGGAAGCAGAGCAACCCAGCGAAAGCCCATTACAAAACCCTCTGCAAGAAGATGAATTGGCTAAAGTTTTGACCAACATGGGGGAATACATCCAACCCCATAGCCCACTTAACCATGATATTGAGGCAGGACCATCACAGGAGCACTCTGATCACAATAAGAGTGCATCTGAAGAAATGAATGATGAGGAGAAAGAGGAAAGACAATCACAGGAACAATTTTCTCATAGTGAGAGTGCATTCAAAGAAATGAATGATGAAGAAGAAGTAGAGGCAGAAGTCGTCTGAGAAATAGCAAATCAACCGAGAGTTTGCACCCTTGAAAAACTTGATTAATAGGACGAGAAAATTGAAGAAGTGTTCCAAGCAGGAAACATGGAAATAGGCCAAGGCAAGGGTACAATCCCTAGGAGAATAAAGCCCAGGCCCAAGAAAATAAACAACTGTTCCTTCGAAGAAAATGAATGATATCCAAAGGCTACGAAAGGAACAATATAGACTACTAAATGTAGTTAAACAACTAAGACAACAAATAAGGGTCCTAAAAATGGAGAAAATCTCAAAAAGAACTCCTGGAACAAAGGATGCTACCACCCAGATGAAGCCCCATAAAAGGAAGACCAAAAGGACTCAAATCGAACCCATTATCATTCAGGACCGTAAGGAATAGCATGCAGCTATTATAAACACAGAGGCCCAAACAAAAACCACACCAAGTTGTAGTAAGGACGTCCAGACAGAGGCATTATCCTCTAGCATCACAACCGACCAGACAGTTCATGAGAAGGAAACACATATTATAGGAACCAGATGTCACAATAAGGAGATCCAGGTAGATCTCCAGCCCAAAAATGTTATGATGGATAATGATCTAAGGATACTGAGACTTCAAAAAGATCTGGTAGAGGCCCAACAAATGATAGAAAAGCTCACAGAGGAAACTATTCCCTAGGAGAAATATCGGAAGTTACAACAAGAAGTAAAGAACATCAATGCATCGGAGAGCAAGGCCTTCGATAGATGGCGTACGGTAGAGGAAAAAGTTAAAAAGGTAACCAATAGACTAGACACAGTTATGACTCAAATGGATACCTTATGTCCTCTATATACGGATGTTCTACCCTATAGGGAACTTGCCCAAAATTATGCTTTGTTTTTTATGGAAAGGTACTTACAATTAAAAATTAAAGTTGTCAAGGAACGAGTGCCTATAGAGTTAAAAACTATTGATGATTTCATAATATGCTGTAAACATTATGGGGTGAAAGTCCAGTGATTTCTATGTGAGTTTTATTTGCATAATCTTGTGTTGGATGGTGAAACAGAAGAAAACCCTAGCCCTTTTGTGAGCGATATCCAGCTCTAGGTATTCAACTCTTTTTTTATTAACTAGATAAAGTGGCTTAAAGCCCATAATACCTTTTAGAGACAAGAGAATGAGTTAGATCTGTGGTTAAGGGGTGAACCAAGAAACCAATTACGACTGTAGAATAAGCATAGAAGCTTAATGAGAAAGCAGGGTGTGATCTAGACATTGGGACCCATTCACATAGCAGTTGTCCAACAAGGGGTAGAATACTTCCTAGCCATCAAAGACCTTTCCATAGCAGTAACTAACTCTGATACAAGACTTCCAATCGGAATGTTCAGGACTGAGAGCCATTCAATTACGAAAATTTTAAGCTAGCTACTGATCACCTGGTTGCCTATGGTGACCTCATATTGAGAGAGGGCCCACATTGGTTAGGTTGTAGGTTTCAAAGTCCAATTATATGGTATCCTACACCAGGGTATAGAGCCCTATATGAATTGCCTAAAGGCCACACACGGAATATTTTTGAAGCTTTAGCTAGAAATCATGGTTTTAGACCACTGCATGAAAATCCTTCTCCACCCTATTCCCTAACTGCCTTGCATGTAAATTACAATGTTTTCATGAGGGCATGAAAAATGGTAAGCAGAGGGGTGTGTTGAGCACTAGAAAAGGTATGTATTTACCATTTATTTCTTTATCTTTTCCTTTGAATCATAACTTCTTTACACTCTAACATAGCAATATGATTAAAGAATTATGATAGAATTAAGGAGATTTGTGATTGATGAAAAATGACTAATTATTGTATTTTTCTATATAGAAAGTGAAGAAAATGGAAAATCATTATTTTGGAGGAAAAGAAAAAGCAGAAGCAACTGTTGTCCCTTTGACAAGAAGCCAAATCCAAACAAGGAAATCAAGATTGGAGTGCATGATCTAGGAAAAGGAAGAGAAAATGTGGCATCAGTGCAAGAGGACAAAATGATAACTGGAAATCAAAGACAAAAATTGTTGTTTCAAGGCTTATCAGTACTCTTGATGCTTTCGCCTGGCCATTATAAAAAGGGACAATGCTGGTAGCCCAGGGGCAGATTTTATTGTTAATTTGTAGAACTTATTGTTGTAAACTTAACTTTGATCATCGACTCTCTTTGAAGAGAAATCAATGTAACTCTACCATTTATGATTAATATATAACTTCGTTGATTTTCCGTCTTTTGATCCTATAGTAACCACAATAGTGCTTCCCTGGTGGCTAAGGGCCCAGCCCTAGTGGATCACTTGCTTCTTGTATCATTATTTTCTTATTACAGTCATGTGTGGTTTGATTTCCTTTACATTCTCTTAATTTTCTTTATTCAATAATCTGTTGTTCCTTAACATTTCATTGAATTGATTTGTTATATTGAAATCGCAATCGAATAGCAAAATTATTATTCACAACTGAAAATGTTATGTCTTTCCTTCTAAATACATATTGCATTGTCTAATTTGGATTCTGTTGTTTATTTACAGTTGTTGTTTGTTGTACATTTATAGATTGATACTACCATTTATTTACAATTGATATTGCTATTCATTTACAGATTTATATTGTTGTTCATTTACAGTTGTGATTTTCGTTCATTTAGCTACAGTCCACGTATAATTGCGATTGCTATTCATTTCACTATTGTTCAATTATAATTGCAATTGTCGTTCCTTTATACCTGTGGTTAATGTCTTGTATGCTAGAATAAGGTTACTGATTCTATAGTCGCTGCGTGTTTTCACTTAACTAAGTTTTTTGTTCAATTTCTGTAGGTTTACTTTGATTTTATGTTCCTTTCTTAACATTTCTATTCAATCTCCTTATTAGTTGAAGGTTGTTGCTCAATACATTTCCATTAATATTGTTTCTCAATTCATTCCTGTAGATTAAGCTTTGCTATTCGATCTTTTCAATAGAATTAGTTGTTGTTCCTTTGTTGTTAATTGAATTATTATTTCCAGCATTTACTTGAGTGTGGATAGAAAGTTCTACAACTGTAATAAACATTGACTACTCTTGTCTAAGTTCTCATATTGGAGATCTTGTCTATGATTGATTTTCATTTACATCAGTTTACAAAGGAAAGAGTTATCATTACTGCATCCTTGACTGATGATTGTTGTAGTTTCTTGAGTGAATGATTTAGTTACAAAGCATTTAAGTTTCTTGCCATTGCAATTAGATTTTGTTTCCATCATTCATTTACTTTTGTAAGCACTATACTGCAAGCATTACCCTTGAACAAGTGACCGCCTCAGATTGAGTACACTCTTGAGATAAAAATTGTACTTGGATTGATAATTAATGTATGGTAAATAGGGGTTAAAAGACACCTTTTTATCGCTCAACAACTAGCACCATTGGCGTAACCAACAAATGGTTTTGAAGATTCTGACATCTACAAAAAATGCAAAGCATATTACTTAACCACATAAAATCTCTAAAATACACACTGACACACACACATGCAATTAAAGCATATATATAGTGATTTCAGTACACTAAATTAAGCATAGTAACGTTTTAGGTACAACACATTTTGGGGCTGGGACAATGGAATTTCATCATAAATGTGGCTATGACAATGGAATTCCATCATAATCCACTAATTCGTAGGCACATTTTGCCAAAACATGCTTGACAATGTAAGGACCCATCCATAGTGGTTCAAATTTTCCTACTTCAAGTTTATCATCTTCTTGATCATAAAGCAAGACCAGGTCTCCTTCTGAGAAAATTTAAGGCTTGAAATTTCTATTGTATTGCGCCTTGATTCATTTCTTATGTGCTTCGTTAGCTAATGCAACTTCACAATAGGTTTCATCTAGATGGATAAGTTCCAAGAAACACGCTTCTTCATCAGTAGTGTCAGGTAACAGGTCAATCGCGAGATTGAGAGATGAAATTTCACATTGTATCGGTAAGATTGTCTCCAGACCATACACCAATTAAAAGGGTGTGAATCCAGTTGCATTCCTCACTGAGGTTCGATATTCCCACAAGTTAGAGTACAACATTAAATGCCAGTTTTATTTATGAACCCCTATCATTCTTTGAAGCATTCACTTCAGGACTTTGTTGATGGCCTCAACTTGTCCATTTGCTTGCGAATAATAAGGAGTAGAACTATCATGCAAAATTCCTAACTTGGCAGTTAACTCAGTCATCACATGATTGCGAAAATGTGACTCATGATCTATAGCTATAGCTTGTGGTACACCAAGCCGGGCAACCTCATGGTTGAAAAATAAACGTGTAGTCGTCTCGCCACTGTTATTTAATATTGGCATCGCCTTGGCCCATTTTCTAAAATAGTTAATGGCGATTATAATATACCCATGACCCCTGGTCGAGGTGGTGTTACACATCATGAATTCAATGCCCCATTTGGTGAATGGTCCAACATCAATGACAAGATGCAATGGTGTTGGTGGTAATCTAGCTTTATGATCATATATCTGATATTCATGACAGTGTCTGACGATAATAATGTAATATTTGAATATGGAACGTCAGAAGTAACCAGCATGGAGAATTCTCTGTGTGGTAGCATAACCAGATAAGTGTTCACCATAATCACATGAATGAAAATCATTCAAAACTTTGTTGGCTTCCTCATGAGTGAGGCACCTTCGTAAAATAATATCAATACCACGACGATAAAGAGTGTCACCAATGATCAGATAATATTTGTCTTGGTATCGGATATGTCGTTGTTGAGAATGAGAGGTATTAGGCTGGAACGTTTGGGTCTGGATATAAATCAGTATATCTCCATACCACGGGTCAGATGACAAAATCAAGAACAGAGACTCATATAGAATTGATGATTCTGATGTTGAATCAATGGTATTCAAGGGAAGGTCACAAAGAAGCTCAACAAAGACTAGAGATTTCTTTGATTTGGAATTGATGAATTCCAAATCAAACTCCTGCAAAATGACGAGCCATTTTGAGAATTTTCCCCTGACAATTGACATGACAAAATATATGTCAGAGGGTTGCAATCTAAAATGATAGTGGTCTTTTGGAGCAGTATATAGTGGCGAAATCTTTGTACAACTTGAACAATAGCCAAAGCTAACTTTTCAATCTAAGAGTACTTAACTTCTATATCATTGATATTGCGGCTCAAATAATATATCGGATGTTCAATCCCATGTTCTTCTTCGACTAAAACCATTCTATTGCTTGTATATGCATTGACAAGATACATGAAGTAGTCGTTTTGATAATTCGGGGAATACATTAGTGAGGCTATAATCAAGGTATCTTTAAGAGCATCAAAGGAAGCTTGCGCAACCTAATCCCAATGGAAGGGTATCCCCTTTTTTAATAAACAAGTAAATCATTTAGCTATTTCAACATAATTGGAAATGAACCTCCTCAGAAAGTTATCTTGCCCTCAGAGTCTTTATAACTGAAGTCAATTTGAAGGTGGAGGCAAGTCAGGAATTGCCTAGACCTTAAGTGGGTCAAGTGGAATTCCCTCCTTAGACACTACGAATCCAAGCAAATGACTAGAACCAACACAAAACACACATTTGTGTGGATTGACTCATATTTTGTAGTGTGGACACTGTAAAAATATATCTCTCAAATGCTACAGGTGATCAGTCTGCTTTTGTGAATGAGCAGGTAAATCGTCAAGGTATGGTTGAACAATATGTTTTATGTCATGGAAAGAATAATTCATTTCCCTCTAAAATGTTTACCCTGCGTTCTTCAAACCAAAAAGAAGTTTCCTATAAGAGAATGTGCCCCATGGACAAATAAAATTAGTTTTATATTGGTCCTCTGGGTGGATATTGATCTTATTATAGCCGGAAAAACCATCCATAAATGAGAATATTTCACATCCAACACATTCATCAATAATCTGGTCAATAAAGGAGTAGGATAATTGTCTTTTGGACAAGCCTAATTAACATCCCTATAATCAACACACGTTCATATTGTCCCTTGTTTCTTCATGACATGAGCAATATTGGAAACCTAATCAATCAGAGGAACAGGGTAAATGAAACTAGCATGAAAAATTTCTTCAAATTCTATTTTAATAGTAGCAACCTTCTTTGGATGAACATGACGGAGGCACTGTCACACTGGTTTGACATCAGGATACATTTTAATTTCATGTTCAACTATGCTAGAGTAAATTTTTGGCATCTCCTCATATGACCATGCAAATATATCTTGGAATTCATGAAAGAGAGCACTATAAATATCAAGTTCTGATGGAGAAAAATATTTGCCAACATGAATGTTTTTTACAATGTTAGGTTTAGTCGAAATATTGATAGAAATAGTCTCTTCGATATTTGACAGGTTTCGCTTGGAATCTACTGTATCTATGAAAATAGAATTCGAAAGGAAATCAACAACTGAAGGGTGGTTAAGTTCATTTTAATAATCTTCTATGTGATCTGGAAGATGGGAATGATGATGATAATCTTCCCATGGTTCTTCTTTAATCATCATTGATTGGACTTTTTCTTTATCAGTAGAAAATATACGTGAAAAGGGATCAGAGGAAGTACCATATTCTAATGAAAAATCTACCCATACAATTGGTGAAGATGGATTTGGGTTTTCTGCACAAGCCAAAAAAATTTATTTTATACAAGCTCAATAGGGCTTAGCGGCATGATTTCATTATTACTATCAACTTTAGAACTATTGGTAATCTTGCTTAAGTCAGATGAAGTGGAAGATATCATGTTGCAAGTCTCAATTTTTTCCACTTTCGACAAGTTTGATGGTGATGGTAGTGAAAAAGTACCCATTAGGGGAATGATCCTTGAAGAGACCTACACCAATGTTTTGAAGAGATAGAGGAGGTCCGTGTACCAATGGAATGCTTCCAGTAGCCTATGAACTAGAGGCGAAGAAGGTGAGTTTGTCGATAACTGTGATTCCACCTTTATGAGGGAATGCAATTGTACGAAAGTATGTAGAGACCACAGAAGCCATAGCATAAACCCATGGTTTTCCTAGCAAAATTTTGTAGTCAAGGGGTCCATCAAAAACCTCAACTTCAATAGTTACTATTTTTCCTCCTATTTCGATTTGCAGATTACTCAATATTCCACAAGGTGTATATGGATGGCCATCAAAAGCTTTCAACGTTGTTGGTGAATGTGACAAAGGCAATGAGCCAAGTGTTTTCCAACAATTCATAGACATAATACAAGTAGATGCACCCTCATTAATAATGGTTCAATGAACAAGTTTATTCAAGGCATTTACTTAAATCAAGAATGCTAATTGTGCTGGTAAATGTAGTGTATAACCCACATAGTTGAAAACCACAAGATTGGAATCAGTTGGATCGATTCTAGTAATTGCTGACAATAAACCCTGCTTTTGGGAGGGACACTTTTGAAGCACCTCAAGCATCGACATAGCAGAAGGTGACTGGGCCAAATCTTCTACTATGTTATAATTCTATGTAGCTTGAGCTCAAGGGTTAAATTTCCATTTATGTACAACTCCTTTAGGTGGTTTTATTGTTAACTCTGGTGCAATAGTTGGTGGAATAGGATCATTCAAAGTCGATGTCGAAGAGTTAGGTTGATCAGCCTGATTATTCGATGATGATGATTGATTTCCATAATCTTTACTTCGTTTTGACACCAAAACTTCAATTTTAGGCTTAGAGTCGGATAGCATAAGCACTTGGGAAGTGGAAGCATGGTCTGTAGCAACCATATTTGTCTCCGGTTTTTAAAAAGGATCAGTCAATACCATGGATGTATTAGAAGTCTTCAAAATATTTGAGACTTTGGAGTGGTGAGGAAAATGTTGCATAAAATGCTCATAGTTATAGATCAAACATGGGTAACCAGGTTTCCTAGCCGAAGGAGAGGAATAAGATGAATTATCTTGAGGGGAATTATTTTGTTTCTTCTTATTCTTCCCCTTCTTCTTGCTTCCTAGTTGCTTTTCATTCTTGCCTTTGTCAGATGACATGACATTGATTTAAGAAGAAAGAATGTTATCACGTGCATTTGTAGTTTGATTAGAAATGGCAAGTGTTTGACCAGGTGGTCTACCTTTCATTTGTGTGCTCGAAGAACTAATCACACTGTCACCAACATCAGAGTCCTTACTCGATGGTGGAGTAGGAACATTGAAAGTTGTTCAGGGTGCATTCGGGATGTTTTCATAGAGCGTGCCAGACTGTGTATAAATAAAGTCCAAATATTGGGCATGAGAAATTACTTGGTCTTCACTGATAACTCCACCTTTCGCCACATCGTCAGTGATAGATGGAAACAAGTATTTTATAAACCATTTAGCCAGAAGCTGATCAGGAACATAAGTTTTAAACATTCAATGATGACAATGACACTAATGAATATGATCAGAGATATGAGTAGTAGTATTCTCTTTAAAGTTGGTTAATAGTTTCGTTCTAGTCTCATATTGTATGGGTAATTGAAAGTGGGTTAAAAATGTGGTAGCTAAGGTAGTGAAGTTATCAAAAGAAGCTCGTGGTAACTAAATGTACCACTTCGCAGTCAGACTAGTAAACGTTCTCTGGAAAAGATGTAGTTTAACTAAATCATCATTCAAGGAGTTTGATGAACACCATAAATGAAAAGTTGTAACATGGTTGGATGGGTCTTCTCGAGGGTTTCCATTGAATTTTGGAATATCGGAAGGTAATTTATGAAGAATCACCAGCCACCAAGGTGCATAATGAATTGGGTCATTGGTGAGCCATTTTAGATCTGGTAATTCAAGTGTCACAATGAAAGGAAACTATCTATTGAGGTCAGGTTGAGCATATACAGGGTAAGATGGGATTGCCTGGGAAATAGGCCATTGCATACCAGCATAAGCCATATGTTGTTGGTAACCTTGATAAGGGTAAGTTTGTTGAGAAAATCCGACATAAGGTTGTTGTTGAGCACCGGGATACATTTGTTGTTGCCCAAACTCAGCATAGGCTTGTTGACCAGGACCTGGATAAACTTCTTGCTGACCAAACCCAGCATAGGCTTATTGACCAAGTCCACATTGAGGTTGGTGTTACTGGAATTGTTGTTGTTGATATTGGGGTTGCTAAGGCTGTTGAAGCAACTGTTTTTGTTGTTGATACAACAGTTTTTGCCCACCAATGTAAGGTTGACCAGGCTGTGAATACACTAAACCAGTGTAAGTCTATGTCATTCCAGTAAAAGGTAAACTAGCCTGAAGTTGTTGGACTCTAGACACAAATGGTTGTTGTAAAACTGCGTGCGAAGGATGAATCTGTATACCTAAAACTTGGGGGTCTGAGGTTGAAGGGCTAGCTTGCACAGGTTGAGATACATCAATCTAATATTGTGACTGTAGTAAAGCTATAACAATAGGTGTTGTTGGTATTGATGAGACAGATTGCATAGGTTGTGATGGATACACAAGCCTAGGTTGAACGGGCATTATTGGCTACCACTGACAGACATTCATTCTAGGCTGACCTAAAGAGGATGGCATACCGACATATGGTTTCCCCCTAGAAAATGGAGGATAAGGAGAATGTGCATATTTTTCTCCGTATGGGGGTAGTCTAGTGTAAAGCGGATACATAGGATGGTAACCAGATGAACCAGCTTGATATGAACTTGATGGGTCTAGCTTTTCAATATCCATTAATGAAGAACTAGAAAGAATTCCATTAGAGGACATTGGTGAAGACAAAGTGCAAGAAGCAACACCTGAGTGGGTCCTCGATAAATATTGATAACCCAATGGAACAGACGTTAAACCATACAAGTGTGACTTCGGTGTCATAGTAAACATCGAAGAGATTGAGACAAAATATTTTGTTGTAGCTATAACAGATGGTTCAGTCTGGCATGTTGACTCTACCATAGTCAAATGTCCAAATAAATTTCTTAATTAATCAACGGGTGTCTAAAACTAATCAAGATCAAAAGGAGTAGTAAAATGAGGAGTATAAGGATACAAATACAATCTAGTTCCAAAATGGAATGGAGTTCTAGGTGATTCTACCTCAGGTTCCTCTTCTATCAAAATGAAACCAGGTGGAATAATTTCACCATCTAGTCTGTAATAGATTTATGGTATTTGTTGCTGAGATAAAGAGGAAGTTTCAATAGTTACGGATGTCTAAGGATGTACTGATCGATCTTATTCTGATAAGGTAACAAATTTTGATCGTAACCTCAAGATCCAAATGTTCTGGTAAAAGAACAAGTTCAGGTTGGGCTTCTTGAACAACTTCTGGTTCATAAGTAACTTTTGATTGAACAGTGATAGGTTCAAGATTAACTTCTGATTGAACAGATTTAGGTTCAGAAGTAATTTCTTGTTGAACAACTTTAGGCTGAGAAAGAACTTGTTGTTGAACAACTTGGGTTACCATTTCACTAGATTCAGTTCTAGATTCGTCAGGTAATTATGGAGATTCTACTTCAGTAACAGATGTACTAGAAACTATAAGAGTAACTGGAGTCACAGTTCTTATTGGTATATGTGTTTTTGGTAATTCAGATTAAGAACCAGATGTTTGTGAAGTACTAGATCTAGTCAAACGCGATCACTTTGACTGGATGGGTGTAGCTTCAAGCGGTAAAGGCAGTTTACTCGCTGCTCTTTGCAAACGATCGGGTAAGGGTTGATTTTCCTCCATGATTGTTGATTGATTTTATTACAAAAAATAAATATACAAAAAATGGGTAAGCTAGGTGAAAAGGTTTACCAAGCAACTATGAACTGTAGAATACCTCCCAGTGAACCGAGAAGTACGGGTAGGCAATCTTCTTGAATGTTGTGTTTGTTGTATCATAGTGTACAAGGTGGCTGACTCAGTTACCTAAGGATGGATAGCAACCTAGTTTTGTCCTCCCATATATACCCAAAAGTGCGTGAAGGCCCAGTCCATATTAGCGTTGTCTAATGAGAAACTGCACAGTGAGACCATTCCCATATACTTTACGTACTGTAATGCCACCCTATATACCCGAAGGTACATGGACAATATATGATATACTTACGTACGTGGAATGAGGTATCGCACTCAGAATGTATCGTAGACAAGTTAGCGACAGCTACTATGTTTTATGATGCCAGAACATGTCTCTAGCCTAGAACCTTTAAATGTTTTGCATTAGGTGATAGTGCTCTATCAGGTTAATTGATGTTAATTTTAAGTTGATCTTGATTAATAATTTGCTTTTCAAGGTTCACCACGTGATGTATTTTTTAATTCCTAGAATGCAACTAATATGATAAGCATCCTTTTCATTCAATTTTGACAATGAAAACCTTAGCTACTAGGGATAGAGCAATTAGATTCTTGTAATCAAAGAACAAAGAACACATCTAATGCAATTTCCCTAAACTATTCCTATGAGCACACACAAAATCTTTTAATGCACAATACAAATTTTTCTTTTCAATTCCCTTAATTTTGTGATGAACAAAAGGAAACTAATGCACATACATTCAATCAATCTTTTTGCAAGAACGAATACATTACAACAATTTAGTTTCGAAAGAAATGAAGACTTTTCTAACTCTTTCTTTTGAACAAAGATTAATCGACTATAAAATAACTTTGACAATTAGTTGATAGTGATAAAGAAATGTTGGCTTGAGGGGGCCTAAACTAGGTTTAACATTAATTAGCCAAACAAATCCCTACAATACTATCCCTTTCAGCATCAGCCTACGAAGTGGGAACCAAAGTCTCACCTGAAGCAGTATGGGGGGATGCTGGAACCAAGTTTCCACACCTTGAGATGGTTGTTATGTCATTTGATCTCTTCTATCCCTGCCTTCGCTCAGGTGATCATGCTTTAGGGCTTTTAAGACAAACCCTTTATTATGGCTTCCAATACCTTGACGAAATTATACAATCGACCTTCGCACAGCCCTAACCTAGGGCTTAGGTACTTTCGCATTGTTATGGCAGAGCGCCATGCAGATTCCTCAATTACCCTAAGTGATTTGCGTATTTTTCCAAATACTTAAAGTTATCACTGTGTAATCAAATATTTGTAATTATGTTTAATTATTCAATGTAACTTTATTCATTCACACATCATAGAAGCACAATAAAGGAATTTCATACACAAAATATCCAAACCAATCAATAGAAAAGATACACAGAAATCACAGAATAACTCCTTTTATTAATATCTTCTAAGTGTTACAAAATTTGTTCACCCTGTGCACACAACTACAGGGGTCTGTGCACTCATTTGTGGACTTCTACCCTAGGCCTCTACACACTCAGTTGTAGAGCCTCTACCTATGCTACAACCCAAGACTTAGAATTCTATCTCTAAAGATATGACTCTCTTTTTTGTTCTATGCCTCTAGCTACTTAGAGCTTAGCTATTTTTTATAAAACTAAGGGTAGAATACCCTTTGTGACACATAACACCTTCACGCTCCATGACCATAGAATGCAGAGTCTTTACAATAATATTACAAAAAATTGACTTAAACATGGGCTTTTAGCCCCAAAACTACCCTTGGGGGATCCCACTCCCAACAAGAAATCATTTGAGAAACACTAAACAATCAAGGCCAAAGTAGGGCTAGCAAAGGAAACACAAGTTGATTTTAGAGAGATCAACATCATTGATCATTTAGCAAGCAGAAACAAAAGGAAATTTGGGAAAAATCAAGTCAAAGGGGGGATTTTTTACCTAAGGAGGATCAGTACAGCCTTGAGTGGGAGACAGTGCACTTCAGAGCACTGTCCTCAAGCTAGGGGTGCTTTGTAGCGCTCCGTCTCTTGACCAGACCTGTGCTGCTACTAGAAAGGCTATCCTAAGGGCTTGAAAGCACAATATTTTGCCCAAAAACACTTCTAAAAGGCTAAAACAAGATCAATGGAAGCAAGTAAAGTCTACTAGGGTGTACTAGGATGAAGGTAAACTACCCGCAGCAATGATTGTTCCCCAGCAGAGTTGCCAATTTCTTGTGTGTAATTTTGCATCTACGAATAAACACAATTTCCCTAGGTGGGTAGATACACCTAGAACAACAGGTTTAAGGCTCTTAACCTTTTTCTATAGAAGATAAATAAGACAAGGGACCTACTTTTTATCTTTCACTTTCCCTTTGTCTCCTTTGTTTGGCTCAGGTCACTCCTTCTTGAACTTAACTCGCTCGACAAGTACTTGCAATCATAAATAGATGAAAAAAACCAATCAAAGAAAGAGATATATCTACTATAAGAAAATGGAATTGAAATCATTTACACATATAATCATAACACATAAAGGCAAGAATATGGAAAAAGGTGTAAATGGATTTATTAAGTAGAAGGAAGAATTACAACCATGAAGTCTGATCCATTATCACTCTTCCAGCTTGGGTTCCAACCAACATCACATCAAAAGCACAACACTTTTGCGGCATAACAATACTTGTTTACAATCTCAAACCTCACACCAATAGTATCTCCTTACAAATACTCAAAGTCCAACCCCTTGATCACTTAGATGAGTGCTCAATTTATAGGCAAATGATGGTGGTTTGGTCATAAATGAGGGTATTGAATGGCATTCCAAACTTAGAGTTAGTTTCCATGGAGGAAGGGATGAGAGGATAGGAGGTTACTTAACTCAATCCTCATACATTTTCGAGCTCATAGGAGATGATAAGTGTGGGAATCTTCTAGATGGATCTAGAAGATAAAAATATTCTTAGAACCCTATGTGAATTTTGCTCAATCTCACCCAGCATAGGTCAAAGTGGGCCTAAGTGCTCTGGAAAGCACCCTGACATGGGCCTACCTGCATTGAAGCATACTTACCCCTATCCAAGGCTATGTTGGTCCTTTAAGGAGGCATTTCTAGAGGGCTTCAAGCCAAGAAACTCTCATGGAAGGAGGCATTCAAAGTGTTGACTTGTCTAGGGCATGTAGCAATTGAATTAGGGTTTGATGAGCCCCAATAGTATTGATCTGAATGGTGGGAGTGATGTGCCCAAATGGATCTGTAACAGGGCGACTTGAAGCATCAGGTTAATTGATTATGAGGTTACAGTAAACATAATGTCTCCATTTTGGGCCACAATGGCTCTTTGGCTGGGGATATACCTGGCTTGACACCATAAAACAAAATCTTGGAAAGGGTGAGTTTGGGGAAACATGAATTGCAGAAAGAGGTATTCATAGAGGTTTATTTCATCACTTTGGTCCAGAAAGGTTTACTTGGGCCAATTTTGTAGTTCAAAGAAGTCGAAATCACATTTGGTCTCTGTTATTTTATATTGTTAGTCAACTAGGGGTAAATGGTCTAGGTCAATGGTAGGAGGGGGCATTGGCTTTTCACTAGTTCATTTTGACATTCCCTTAGGTGCCATTTTTAAAAATTAATAGGAAAAGAGGTGAAGAGCCAATGGTATTTACCCGGTAAAATTTGGTTGTTGAATAATTCGCTTGCTATAACAAGTACCTGGATGAGAAACGACTATCTGGAATTTGTAGTGGGTGACAGAGTAATTTGGTGGAGGAGATGGGGGTTTTAAATCACTATACCTACTCTTTGAAGTAAATGGGAAGCATAAAGGGAGCCACATTGAACAATTAGGAAGTTTTTATAGGCAACTGGCAATCCCCATTGCATCTGACCCATTATGGAGTGGGTCCATTGTGATATGGTGCATGTTTGGGAGAAAATGGTTATCGTATAATGGCTAGGGTGTAATAGGAAAGGATAGGTGTCAAATAGGAAAATACATGTGGCAAAAGGGAAAGGAAATGGTATACAAGAGTGGGGAGGAGACATGGCATGAAAGGAGTGGAGCGGGAGCAAAGACATGGCAGGTGGTAGTGAGGTGACGAGAGCTTATAGATGTTGGTGTGAGATGGAGCAGTTTTCGAGGAGAGGGTAGGTGGTAAGAGGTTTTGAGCGTGGGGGACGTGAAATGGCGAGCGCCCTCCATGTAACTTGGGGCAAGGGAAAGTGAATCCACTTTTTGGACCCCCCCCCCCCCCCCCCACCGATAACGATAGAATGGACTAGGGGGTCTGAAATCGATCCCCTGCTATTGATCTAAGTGGGCTAGCTCGTGGTGGTTGGATTATATGCCCGCTATACCACAAGCCGACAAATTAAGTTTGTCCCTTTCAGCTTTATAACAAATCAAAAATTTAGTGCCAATATCTTTTTTACAAATTGTTAATAATTTTTAAATGTCACAATTAGTTTATTACGAGGATTAATTATTCTAAAACACACTTAATTTACCTTAAGGGCACATTTAATCTAGCAAGCCCATTTTTATTTTTTCTCTAAGATTGTGAAAATTCTATTCTAATGCTTATTTATCAAATTTAACCAAGCTTAAACACTTTGGTTAATATTTCTCTAATCTACCTAATTAATTTCAACCAAGATTAAACTAGATGGTTGATTTATTCACTAACCTAACCAACCTTATTTAACTCAGTTCAACCATGATTAAATAGATTGATCAAACATAGGAAATCTATTTCTATGTGGCATTTAAGAAAGTTTCACACTTTATTTGAAACATTCCTAAAGTATCTTTGATGCATTTTTATTTTTTAGTGGCATCTAGACTTGCTAACTTGCATACATATTTTTCTTTTTTGGGGTTCTTTTATTCTTTTTATTTTTATTTTTTATTCTATTTTATTTTTTCTCATATACATTTATTATCCCATTTTTCATCATAATTTTTTGTTTGTAAATCATTTGCAAAATACAATATTATTTACAATTTCTATCAACTGAATGATAATAGTCAATCATCATTTCATCCTATGAATTATAGGACCCTAACAGAATACATGCAGGTGATAGCTACCTAGGTAGTGGGCATCAACCAAGAGGCCTATGGAAACATCGTATTCATGTTGATTTTTGGTGGCTAACCCAATGAAAATTCCATTATAGAGACAACGTGTTCAGTCAGGAGAGTATATGACTCAGGCTGTAGCGACAAAGTTTTTCAACCATCGAGATGTGCCATCAACAAACCTATGATGATAAGCTAGTGAAGGATCCATCTGTTGACACATGACGAGAGAATGATGTTTAGAGTGAATCCATGATGAGGTGATCATCATAAAAAATAAGTCATGGTGCATACATGTCTATTCTAGATTTTTATGGGTGAAATGTTTTGATGTAGAGACCATTGATGAACTTTTTCAGGCAAGTCCCATCGGGCTCTAACAATACGTATGCCCCCTTGAGGAGGAAATTTTTGATGATGTATCAGCATGTCCATAGTGTTTCAACTTCCAAGTTCCTACTATTTGTTGGGGAACATCGTAATGGAGGACTAACTCCCCCTCGGTAAATATCTGACGGGTGATGTTTAGATCAAATTAGGCATTGACCATCTTCTTACATGCTTCATTATTCTCGATGGATTCCCGTCAGAATTCATTGACAAGCTCTAGTTGTACCAACCTTTGTTCCAAGGTTTTGGTGCTAGTTAAAATCTCGATGGCTGAGTGTAAGGTGGGGATCTCACACTCAATGGGAATTATTGATTATATGTCATATACTAGTTGGAAGGGTGTGAACCATGTGGACACATTGACCATTGTGTGGTATGCCCACAGGGCAGAGAACTCCATATGGTGCCAATTGGTTTTATGAGTATTCAACATGCACTGTAACATGGTTTTGAGGACCTTGTTAATGACTTCTACTTGTCCGTTGGACTATGGGTAGTATGGTGATGTAAACTTGTGAGAGAAACCAAGGTGTTGGGATAAATCGTGAAAGATTTCATTTTTAAAATGTTTACCATGGTCTCAAACCAACTCCTGGGGAGCACTAAACTGTGTTATGACATGGTTGAAGAAAAAATTTGCAACGGTTTCATATGTGTTATTATATGTGGGAATTACTTCTGCCCATTTGGTGAAATAGTCCACAACAACCAAAATGTATTTGGGGTTACCGGATGATGGGGGGTTATAGGTCATGAAGTCAATGCCTCACTTATAGAAGGGGTCAGTGACTATGACTAGATGTAAGTGAGAAGGTGGTGCTCATGCCTTATGAGTGTATTGTTGGCATCACTCACATCATTTTATTTCTTGCATGCAATCGTGGAAGAGAATAGGCCGAAAATAACCTGCATGAAGTATTTTTTGGATGGTGGCCATCCCTGAGAGGTGGCCACTGTAAGCCCTACTATGACAGTCATTTAAGGCTTTCTCAACTTTTTGGTGATCGAGACATCGATGTTGGGTGGTGTTGATGTCTCATTGATAGAGGAAATACCCCTATAGGAGGTAGTGGGGGGCCTGTTGGAATATGCACCTGTGATCATTATGAGTAAGTTGGGGTTTGATCTTTTGAGTTCGTAAAAAGAGGAGGATATCATCGTACTAGGGGTCATATGTTGATACTAAAAATAGATGTTCGTCAGAAGAGCCTCATTAACAAGGGAGACTCAGGTCTCTATTGGAAGGTCTGTGATGAACTCAACAAGGATGAGTGTTCTTTTCTCTAGGGGAGTTCAAATGTAGATCAAATTCTACAATTAAATGAGTGAGAAGATACCTCATGGGGTTGATGGATGCTATTACGATAGTGGTTCGAAGGATAATATAATGCCGAAGATTTTGTACAAAATGTACGAGGGTTAAGCCAACTTTTTATTCTAGTTCATGCTTCAATACAGGCCCAGATAAGTTCTTGCTAATGTAATAAATTACGTGCTCCTTGTTGTTTGGTCCATCTTAGACTAATACCCCAATATGGATACCTCCTATGCGAATAGGTATAGGGTATAGAATTTGTTGTGGTCAGGTCGGCTAATCAAAGGAGCTTGAGATAATGCATATTTGAAAGCATCGAATGGTTTGTGAGCTTGGGCATCTCACTGGAAGGGGATATCCTATCGAAGGAGGTGTAGGAAAACTTGCGAGCAAGTAGCATAATCAGGTACAATGCATTGTAAGAAATTGGCCTTACCCTACAAGCTTTGTAATTGTTTTAATGCTTTTGGGGGAGGTGCCTCTTTAATGGCTTGGAATTTCAGAGGGTTGAGTTTGATACCTTGTTGGGAAACCATGAAACCCATTATTATTCTAGAGTTGACAAAAAATACACAACTGAGAGGGTTCAAGTCTAGGTTATGTTGTCGACATCTCCTAAAAACTAGGAGGACATCCTCTAAATGCTTGGCACAATTTTCGGAACGTACCGTAAGGTAATCTAGATATGTGAGGATGAGATGAGATATATCATGGAAGACGTCATTTATGGCCCGCTGGAAGGTGGTGACAACATTTTTCAGACTGAAAGACATAAATTGGTATGAAAATGTACCCCAAGGGGTTGTGAATGCGGCTTTGTATAGATCCATATGGCGAATCAGAATTTTGTTGTATTGGGAGAACCCATCCATGAAGGATAATGCCTCATGATTGGTGCAAGAATCGATGATTTGGTAGATGAACGATGTCGGGTAATTATCTTTAGGGCATGATTTGTTTAGATCCCTAAAATTAGTATAAACACGGATGATGCCTTATTTTTTCGCGATGGGTACAGGGTTAGAAACCCAAGACATGTAAGAAATGGGGTAGATGAACCCAACTTTGTGGAGTTTATTGATTTTCTATTTAGTTGTTGTTGCCTTAGAAGGATGTAATTGATGTTGTTTTTACTAGATGGGATGGGAATCAGGCCATGTGTCAATATGGTGTTCCACTATGGTGGGACTGATGCCTGGCATCTCTGAGTAATCTCATGCAAAAATATATGTATATTATTGCAACAGGGATGTATATGCAGTTATTTCTTTAGCAGAGCATGTTGCCCGAGGGATATCTCTTCGAATTTTCCAGGTTTGTTTGAAATATTCACCTTGATTGTGGGTGAAATTTTGGACATGTTCCCTTCCTCAAATGCATTAGGTGCTGGGATGTGATTTTTGACCAGTCGAACTTCCCTGGTGGGATGAAGTCCTTTGATTCAATGACATAGATATCATGAGTTTGTGCACTGTTGGGAACATTTTTTTTTTGGGTAGAAAAAATGAATGTTGGTGCATGGTGTCCCAAGGATATTTAGGTTCTATCATGGCCTCTATAATAACTTTATTTGAGTGAAAAATATAATCTAATGTTGACTTGGGTTGTGCCCGATCTTGAAGTTGAGGTTCATACCTTGTTGTGTTGGTCGACAAGAAAGAATATGATTCATTGGGTGATATCATAGAACTAAGAGAGGTTGACAAAGTGCAGATGGGATGATTCTACAACATCAGTGATGTTATCATTGTTGAGGTGGATTTTATGATCTTGAAACCAAAAACTGATGAGAAAATGACATGAATCATGGTTCCTACAAATGAGAAAATGAATATTATATGATGTTTCTTGTCATCAACATTGGGTGGTGGTAGAATACTGGTTATGGTGGGTTACTACTGTGAGGGATGAAGTTCTTGGATTATTTTTGGTGTACAAGGGGCAAGAAAATCTTCCTTGATAGGATGTTGACACTAAATCCTATGTTGCCAAAATGTGTGTAACATAGGGCATGCGTCAATGTTATGAGAGGTATTGGTACAGATTCCACATATCGATCTAGAACTAACTGAATAGATAGTATGGGAGGTGGTACTGCTCATATTATGGTATGTTGATGCCTTTTTGACATCATGAGATGGAATATGCTATGGTGGTATCCATCTCTATGCCTTATTATTATCGTGATGTGGCATCCTGGTGTGGGTTGACCTTAGTGCTACTCTTGTTGCATGAAAACATGGAACATACTGACAATTCCTTGTATGGTGGAATAGAGAGTAGATATGGTAGTAGCATCGAGTGAGTTTCTCTTGGTTGGAGATATTCTTGTGTGGAATTTGTACCACTACACGAAAGATGCCATTGAACCTACCCAATTTGTGACATTCATTCACCAAATGGTTGGGTCCATAGGGCATATGTGATGGGTGATCTTCTTTGTGTGGTGGCTTTAGAACGTTTTCTATCCGATCTAGATTGATGGTGATGAGAGGAGATGAAATGTCAGGGGCCTTGCCTTGTTGTTGGCTATCGTTTCTCCTCAAACACAGATAGAACAGACCTATATGCTTCATTCCTTGATGGTGGTGAATGACTTGATGGTTTAGTATTGACTAAATCATAATTCTTAGGGATAAATCACCACATGAATCCTAACAAAAAACATAATCAAGAAAGATGGGGACAATGTCGCACATGATGATTTCCTGCACAAATCTGATAGGTGTGATGCATGTGCCTGGTTCTTTTGATTTGAGTGATGAGAGGTACTAGATTTAATCAGTTAAATGCCCTTAATTCAAGTTATTGGTTGATCAAATGATCTGGTATATCACACAATGTGCAAGTGGGTGATGGTATGTGGTCATTGGTTCAGGTTTCCTTCGATCATGGCGGAAGGTTGATAGATCATATGAGAGATAGGAGCAAGAAGCTTCTTCCCTTATGACCTAAAAAATGTTTTTGGATCCATCCTCTGTGGAGAGTAATGGGGTATTATATTGGGTGAGTGCACCTAACACATCCTGATATCGAGGGATTTCGGGGAAATGATGAGTGTAGTGTCCATGTTTTTCGCATATAATGCATGCATGATTGGTGGATAATTCTTTATTATGTAATGACATAGATTTTGCTCCTTTTGGTGGAGTTGAGGTTACTGGTGTTTTGGAAGCATGCATAAGGGTTTTTAATTCATCTAACTCATGGAATATGTGAGTCGGGTGCCCAAATTATTCATATAATGTACAGGGTTGTAGAGCCAAAGAGGAGTTTGAGGTTTCCCCTATTTTAATTTTTTCTTTGGCCTTCTTGCTGGCGCTGACTGGTGTCAGTGCAGGAAACTTCTGAGTGGGGATGGTTTCCTAAGGTGGAGGTATAGGGAAGCTACCTATTGGGGTATTTCATGGATAAGTCGACATGCTCATTGGGATCAGATACCAAATTGATATCATGAGAGCCATATTTGGTAACGTAATGGTTTCCATGACTTGGTTTGAGACAAAGCCAGGTGGGGGGAACAAAAATGGTAAATGTGTAATAGTGTGAGGTAGGGACAAGGAATTAGCAGTTGCTTAGTACATGGTGTTAGGAACTAGTTCCTAAGTTTGGGTGGCACGTGATGAGGTCATCATGTACATTAGTGCTTCGGTGTTCGGTGAAATTTCTTGTTTCACCAGAGGGTCTCCTGGGAATGTCCCTAGGAGTGTTGATGGTTTAAACTAGTCTGGGCTGAGCTCAGTGTAAGTAGTGATCAACTCCTCAGAATATGAGACTAAGGGTAACACACCATCTGGTGTGGGTGACATTTCCTTCTCATAGTATGTGAGTTGATCGATAGTAATTATTTTTCCGTCGTGGGGGAACATCATTATTCTAAACACCATTGAAGCGATTACTAGCATCTTGTACATGTAGCTTTGGCCTAGTAGGATGTTTTAATCCAAATGGGCATCTAGTACTTAGATGTCTTTTAACATAGTTTTTCCAGTCAATGTAACTGATATTCTATGGCAGATGCAAATATGAGCATAAGGGCGCTCATTGTACACTCTAAGAGTGATGTCAGAAGGCTTGAGTTCGGGAGATCCTAATTTCCACCAAACAAATTTGGACATGATGTTAGGTCCCTATAATACTAGTGTATTCCCTCATTTTTATTGTCATTGTAGCTCCTTTATTGTTATTTTTGTGCCCATGTCTTCCCCATATTTTTGTTATTGTGCCCCATAGAAGCCCACTATTATTGTTATGCCCTTACATTATTATTGTTATGTCGACTCTCATTATATTGTGACCCATTAGACTCCTATATATATAAAGGAAGTTTTTTCATTTGAATCATCAAATAATTTCTCATTTGTGTAATGTAAATGAGGTTTCCCCCTCAAATATGATAGTTTTTAAGTCATTTTTATACGGGAATAGTGTCCACATGGATGCTGCTATTCCCACTAACTGATATTGATTCCTTTTGTTGGATACCTATACCAATAGGTTTCATATTTCATGATTGGATATCAAAGGTCCTAATATGCTCTGCTTTGATATTGCAAAGATCCCATATTTTTGCTAAGAAAACAATGTCTGTCCCAGTTTTCATCAGAACTCAATTTTGATGGATGGTCCAACAATCTAATCTGGATCATGCCATGTTTTAAATTTCCATGTTGTAGAATAGAGAATGATATCTGTCCAAACTGTTTAATCTTGGCAGATCAGTAGCTAGGTAGAGAAGCAAAGGTTCCCAACTGCTTAATCTGGGACCTTGGAAGGAATAAGGGTTGTATTAGATAGGGGATGCAAGCAAAAAGCCAATGAAAAGAAAAGGCATTCAAAGGGTTTGCAAGTCCAAGTGCACCCTCCAAGAAGGAATAAAAAATGTTAGGTGAGCTAGTTGGGTAGGTAGATGGGGTTGCAGAAAAGTTGTCTCTTTCAAAGACCAAAGTTGCTGAAACATCCACAAGAAAGGCAACACACTGGAGCATGACTAATTCCCCTATCTTCATTTGTGTATTACCCCTTACTAACACCCCATCATCCACTGGTTTATGCAGCAACTCAAAGGTTTTGTCATGATGCTAATGGCTTTCAAAAGCCACATTTTTTGTGTAAAAGTCTTTTCATTTTCATCTACTCTTGATTACAAGTTATTTTCAGAGAAAACTTTGTTGAAACAGTCCTCACCCATGTTTCCTCCATATTAACAGCTAACTCTACTATTTTAGCCCCCTATACCCCTTTATCCCTATTATTATAAACACCATGGTGTATAAACCCCACAATACATAAATATCCCCTCCCTGGCACTATAGCCATAATATTCTCTCCCTGGGACTTGAATTGACACCTGGTCAAGGTCAAGAACCCATGACTCACCTTTTGCTCCCCTCAAACCAGTTTCCCTACCCAAAGTACCATTTTGCCTTAAAAAGCCTTCAAAAAACCCTTCGAAACCTTCAAAAACCTTTGAAAAACCCATAAAATCACCAAAGGGGCGGAAAACATTACAAAATCACCCTTCCCCCGCCTTATCCTAAGGTCGGGGTGTTATTTGCCCTTTATATTTCATAAAACCTGTTTTAAGCCCCGTTTCCTATAGTTTCCGCCTTTACCATATGATTTATGCCCCAAAATGCATGAAAACCCCTTTTTCTAAAGTTGGCAGCCCGAAATATTTTTGTAATAAAAACCATTGAAAATTCGCCAAAAGGAACAGATAGCGCGCGGAGGGTCCCGCCGTCCACGTCTGCAAAGAAAAATTATTGTTTATTACCCGCCCGTTGGTCCCTATTGTCCGTGCAGGTTGCCTGCCCGATGACCGTCCGATCGCGCCGGATCCACATCTACGGCGGAGGATCGTTTCGGGCAATCCCGACGTCTGCGCGTTAACCGAAGGAGCTGCTACCGTTCGTGCAAGTTGGACGCCCGACGACCGTCCGATCACCCGCCCTCAGATCCACGGCCTATACCAATATCGGAAGGCCCTACGTGTCTGACAGATACCTTCCGATATGTGTCAGACGCTTACGTCAGGCCAGCATCAGGCGAGGGGCATGCGTCACTCTACGATTGCATCGGAGCATCGCCTGACAGTCCGTTCAACGTACAAGGCCGCTTCCGATATTGCGACACCTGTCCCGCCCACGTCTGCGCCCCGCTGCCGTGCACGTCACCGCCAGTTCCTCCCGCCTCGTTCCCCATTCGTCCACCTGGCCGCCACCTCACCGCCCCTGTGGACCTACCGTTGACCGCCACGTCACTCGGTGACGTCATGATGACGTCACCCAACCCGGGCCCCCATGATGACGTCATGCTGACGTCATCCATAAAGCGCGCCAAAAAGGCCAAAAAGCCATATTTTCGCCAATTTTCACCATTTTTCATATTTTTCGCGAAATTACTGTTGAAGCTCTCTGCATGTAATTTACGACGCCCGCGCCTCCAGTCAACCTGCAACCATTTTCAACGCACCCAGCGCGCAAAACCAACTACATTCTTCAATCCAGATCACTGGTTACCAGGTATTTCGGCCTCGTCCCCCTGTGAACTGGTTTTTCGTAAATTTTCTGTAAAAACCACCTTAAAAACCATTGAATTCAAAATTTCACCGGTAAACCAACTGCACTCTGCCCAATTTGACTACTTATAGCTAAAACTTAGCGATGGAAACCTCGGGGAACTGCACTTTTCTGCTAAAACCTACCCTGAGTCGCGCAATCGCGGTCTCCTGCTTAACTCCCAAAACTGATAAGGGAGGTCTTCCTGCTACTAAAAACCCTGCCCAAAAGACTCAGCGTTGTCATCCTGACTATACACCATCCCTGTCAATCTTGGTCCCCATCAGAATTCACTGTTTTAAGGCGACATATCAGAGATTACTTCTATAAAACATGGAGACCCCCAAAATACTCAATGTCACTCCTCTAAATGCTCCTCAGAGGGAGCTGGACTGGCAGGACCTGGCAGATCTGGATTATCAGATCTCAGAAGACTCCAGGCAAGGATGCACCCCTCATATTCAATTGCTAAATGAGTTCAGGGCCAAACATAAAGATGGGACAGATATCTTAGGCATCTGGGAGTCTGCCCTGCCAACTTTTAAAATGCCTCTAGTCAGGCAATTCCCTAATCTCATATATCTTTGTGCCAGTCAATATGAGCCATCACAGAGAGCTGTATTCAATCACAAGGGGGAAGTTGTATTCTATACCACCCCTCAGGCCATCAGGGACATGGTGCAGTTCAAGACTGACAAGCAAATGGTTCCTTTATCCCTGCTGGACCTAATTAACCAAGGGACCAAAACACTCACAGAGGCAAAGATCCTGAGGTTTAATCAACTATTTGTCAGCAAATCAGACACAGTGTTACATCCTCCTATCTTTGATGGATATTTAAATCAACTTGGACTGGACCTAGCCCATATGGTGAGCTCAATTCTGGGATACAAATCAATGGAGTATATAGAGGAAACTGTGCTAGTCATGATGTTAAGGTTTGTCCCTGGGAGGGCCCCCATCTGCTACAACTATACCACATATATCTCAGACAAAATTCATGAGTAGTTCCTGCGCTTACCTAGAGAGAGGATGTTCAGATATACCTCATATATCTATCATCTTATCCTGTATCACCAATATGAGAAATTCTCCTTTGAAATCAAAAGAAAGGATGCAGCAGGAAACCCAAGATCGGTTGTCTACTAGAGCTCCATATTCCATAGAAGCTCGCCCTACACATACTGTGAGTTTATAGACTCGTTCATTCATCCAGCCATGTCCCTGTTTATGAAAGAATCTCCTCCAAGACTCACTGAGGAAATGAAGAGGATACTGCAACTATCCACCGCTTACAGCATAGGGGACTGGTATTTTTACCAGCATCACACTGTGATCAGAATATATGGTTGTGAGCTAAGACCATTCAGGCTGCCCAGGTTTGTGCCTATGAGGCTCTTTGCCCTAGAATATTTCAGACAGTTTGCCTATGTCGATCTAGTCCATTTTTCAGGAAGGGGCAAAAAGGCACAACTTAAAGTTAAAAACCAGCTCGGGCATTTGGTTTTAAACAAAAGAGAGGGATGGAAGGAGGCAGAGAGAATGTTACATGGCCTGGGCCTAACACAAAGCTTCTTATGGAAACCATATGACCCCAATGGTTTTATATCCAAGAGGAGATTGAAATACAAACTGTCCAGTTATGAGCATCATAACATGATCCTCATATCAAGACATGCAAACTAGCCAAAATGGCTTAAAAACACCTTGATAGAGCCCCTGACCCAAGAAGAACTAAATGATAGGGCTAGAAGACATTTATTGAAAATGGCTGACTTGGAGTGTCCTTCTCAGGTGCCTACCCTACCCAGTCCTCAGACAACAGTGCCAGCGTCTTCATCTGCAACACAAGAAGGGGCAGCACAAGCTTCAAAGCAGGGGCAGGACAAAGGAAAGGGCAAAGTAATGGAAGAAACAGAGGGCCAGGAGGAGCAGCAGCAAGAGGGCCAACAGGGCCAGCAGGAGCAACAACAACAAAATCAGCAAGAAACTGATCAACATGATCAGGAACAGCAAAAAGGAGAAGGCCAGGCAACCACCCAAGAGAAAACAACTAGCATGGCGCCTCCTAGGCAAGATTCTAGGGTCGACCCTTCAGTCCTCCAAACCCCTCTAAGGGAGGATATCAGCAGGAAAAGGGAGAGGGAGACCCCCCTCACTGAAGGTCCAGAAAAAAGGCAAAGGCTAAATCCATTTGGAGAAGAGGAAATACAAAGCTTTGAGGCCTCTGCCAGCTCAATGCATCAAGAGCAGGACAGGACAACACTGGGGGAGGTCAGCTCCTCAGGGCAAGATAGAAGCAGAACTGCAGGCATCGAAGACTTCTTCAAGGATGCTAAGAGGAGGAGTGAGCCACTCAAAATCAAGCTATACAATTATCTACTAAACATGGCTCCATCAAATCAGCAGAGGCTTATGGCTGCCTATGATGTACAAGAGGCTAAATTGACTATGAGTCATTTTACTCCCACAGAGCAGCGACCTCAATCAACCGCAGACTACATAAGGACAAACCTAGAAGTCCTTGCAAAAGACATCCACCCTATGGACCAGATCGAGCTTCATAAGCAAATGGGTGAGATGGTCTATGCCACCCTGGCAGACAAGACCTTGGTGAATTATACGCTGCAGAACAGTTTGAACAACACAGCAGCACAACTTGAGTTGGAGAGGGCATCCTCTCAAGCCAAGGACAATAGAATCAAGGCGCTGGAAGACATTATCATAGAATTTGGGCATGATCCCAATGATGTTAAGGCCATTCAGGAGGTCCTCAAACTGAGGGATGCAGATGTAGCTGCAATCAAGAAAAAGATGAAGATCCCACCAACCATACATCCGCAAACAGATGAAGTAGCCCAACAAAGAAGAGATAAGGATATTACTGCACTGCTGATGAACTTGTACAAGGAACTGGTGGACACCCAACAAAAGCTGCTAGATACAGAGAATACCCTGGAAGCAGCTATACAGAGGGGAGAACAAGGACAGTCTTCTAAGCCACCCACAGAGATAATAAACCTAGAGCAGACCCCTAAAGAAGACATCCCTCCAAAGCAGGCAGCAGAAACAACTCCAGCCACAACAGAAATAGCTACAATAGAGCCAGCCACTGCAGCACCACCAAAAGAGCAGGCCGAGAGCCTGGATATGCAGAAATTAAGGCAGGAACTTCAAGTGCTGGAAGCTCAAATGACAGAGCTCAACAAGGCCAAGGAAAGTTTAGCGAAAATAGAGGAAAAGTATGATAAGTCTAAGCAGAACGTGGCTGAGAGGGAAAGGGAAGTAAAAGCCCTAAGAAAGACAATTGCAGAGCTGGAAAAGTAGCTCAATTTTGAGAAGGTAACAGCAGAAGTCAAGCAAGTGATATGGACTGCCATTGGACAAGCAATCACCAACCAATGGGAGTACATTGATGTTATATATGAGCAGATAGGACTCATTGGCAAGGCAAAGAAAGAACTGTATAGAGCAAGAAATGCTCTAGGAGACATGGCCGACCTTGCCCCCAAGATGATTGAAGTCCTCAACTATAGGAATGGTTCTCAGCTAATAAAAATGGGAATTTCTAATAGGACTGAAACCATTTCCTTAATCAAAAGAACTACAACAATGAAAAACCTAATTCAGACCCTGGACAGGAAGGTCCATGATATGCAGGCAGACATACATAAGTTCCAGAACAGGTTCACAGCCCTGCAGGACAGAGGGCTTCCCAGCTTGGAAGAATCAGGAAAGCTTCTCTCTTATGAGAAGTATATCAAAAGAATAAGCACTTTTTCAGCCATGCAGATTGCTGAGGCTCCTGGGTCATCTACAGCAGGCCCATTAACAAGACAAGCTCTATTTAATAAATTAGATAATTTGTTTTTTTATTAAAAATGAGGTAGCACATTTATTTGATAAGCCTCCCGATTTTTATAAATACACAGAAGCTGATGAGACCATAGGGTCAATTTTGAGGCACCAGCTTCCTCCTCCAAATACTTGGCAGGACCTGATACAGCTACTTTTGAACCAAGGCTGAGCAAGCAAAAATTTTTGCAGCAGTACAATCCACATTGCATCTACAGGTGTACAAAGCCATGTCAGCAAGCATAAAGACGCTGAGCCAACTCAGCACAGGTACTCAGCATCAACAGCAGCATCAGCAGGTACAGGTGGCAGGGGCAAGAAAGATACAGAAAATCAGAAGTAATAAAGCACTTCAATGCTTCATTTATGAAAAAGCCGCGCAGTTAACTCCGCGGTACTCAAAGGTCAAAAGGCTATCCTGACAGCAGTTAAAGGCTTTTACTATCACTTATACTTGTAATAAATTCTCAGCTACTTTCTCTGTACAAATGTAAGAGATATTCCCTCTCAAATGACCTCATTCCTGAGATATTTTTGTATGTAAACTTCTATATATTCCCCCTCGCATTTGTTTAGAGGGGTTGGACTCCGGATGTAAGAAATTCTCCTGATATCTTCTTTGTCATTCTGATATTGTAACATTCTCAGACAGTTAATACAAAAGACAGTGGGATTTCTTCAAAGATGTGTTGTCTCTTGATCTCCTGATGGTGTGTGGCTCAAAGTTGCAGGATTCCTGTTCATTATATGGCTCAATAAGTTTTCTCATGGCTCTTTATTTCACATATGTTTCCTGTTATTCCCTATGTTTCTCATGTTTTCTATACGTTTGAACTCTAGATAGTAATGAAAAAGAATAGTCTCAGGATTTAGTCATTGACTACCCTGAGCTCAATCAAATCTATCTCATATGTTTTCTTCTGATAAAGGATTTAAAGCGTAATTCTTAACTGCTACCTTTAAAAAACCATATCATCACTGTGTATTGTTGTTTTAGGAATTCGAGTAATTGCTCCTAGATAACAAGCCTTTCTTTCACAAACATGCAGCTTGAGTAAGGAAATCTTAATTGCTCATTGCTAGTTGTATTCACCTCGCTCTCATTATTTACAGTTGTTTCATGGAATGCACACAGGCCCTATAGCTTTTTCCTTCACCAAGATCAAGACCTCAAGATAAGACTGTCCCAGACCCCATTGCCCAATGGATTAACTGCACCTGCTGATATACTTTAAAGAAACAGAAACATCCTCCCAACCAAACACAAAAACAAACAAGATATTCACTCCATAACTAGCCTAAAACCTTCACTGAAAACAGTGACAAAACCTTATAGAGAGAGCCCTCTCTGACTGCAGTTGGGCTAGAAACTGCAGCCCAAAGATTGGTTAGTGGTTACCCCGGCCGTATTCTCTTAGGAGTCAAAGAGAACAACCTGGGTGTTAACATAAATGGCGACTCCACTGGGGATCAGGTTCTAAAGGTCTGAATATCTATCAAGAAATTTCACTCACAGTCTGAATATTAGTGTAGACACCTTTAAACTGCTCCCATCTTTTTACCCCATACAGACACACAGAGTCTTTAGAGTTCCTGTCCAGTCCTTGATACACTAAGCTTTCATTACACCTTATAGGACTATCTCGGAAGCTGGCTCCCAAGAAGAGTTTCAGGTACACAAGGGCACATCCTGACCCAAATCCTCCCCCTATCTTCGAAAATCCCAATACCATCCCCAGATTTGTTAGGAACCAGCAGACACAAGATCACCTTGCGGACATCAGTCCACAACCAGAGCTTCCTAACTCAATCCTTACTCCAGTCAAGGTCCTATTCCGTTCTACCCCTAATTCCCCTAGTTCCCCATCGACCTCCCAAAGCTCTCCACCAATCCCTTCTTCCCCCACACAAGTTCCCTTGTCCCACACTGTTACACCCTCGATACCTGTTACCCCGGTATTACCTGTTGTTCCCCTTATCCCAGTTGTCCTAGTTAACCTCCAGAATCCAGCAAACATGGCCAGGTATGCACCTCTCCAATTACCTGCCAATCCAGTGGCCTTACCTCAAGACTATCAAGCCAAAATAGCGTATTTTGACTCCACTGGACCTTATTCTGCCATTCAGCATGCTAAGAGAATGCAAGATCACTTTGAAAATTATGAGATTGATGATGAAACCGTAAGGATGAGAATATTTGTCCAAAGCTTGACAGGCGATGTGAGGACATGGTTTAGATCTCTGCCTGCAAACAGCATCACAACCCCTGATGAGCTATACCAATCCTTCACAAATAGATGGGAGAAAAAGAAGGACCCTTTACACATACTTGGTGAATATGACATGATCAGAAGAGGTCCCCAAGAGACTGTTTTGGAATATTGCGCCAGGTTCAACAACGTTTATAATGCCATACCTCAAAACCTAAGACCTCCCCCGGATTTAGCCTTATACAAATTCCCAGATGGATTTGACCCAGATATGGCCTATCAATTGAAAGAAAGAGCCCCTCAAACCCTTGAAGAAGCTCAGAGAGTTGTTGTAACAGTTGAAGCAAATCTGATTGCCAAGAGGGATAGGGCCAAAACAGAAAAGAGAGTTGTTTTCAAAGAAGAGCCCTCCGCCTTGGACCAAAAATTGGATGCAATAATTTCTGGTATGAAGAGGTTAGGCGATAGGGTAGAGTCTGTGGAAAGAAAATCCTCATGGGAAGCACCACCAAACAATCCTAACAGGAACCCAAACTTTAGGAGAAACCTAAATCCTAGTGGGGGCAAAGCCAGCAATGACCCCGAAATAAGACCACCATTTCAAGAAAACTATGCTGAGACCTCCACATCTAAAGAACAAGCAGAGGACACTCATATCCACCTAATGGGGCTTGACAATAAGCACCAAGTCTTCTTAAGTCAAGAGGAGCAAGAGGAGGAAGATAGTAAACAGTTTCAGACCAATTCAGCGGAATCATTTGATTTCAAGCAAGGCTATGATACTGCTGTCTATGAGGTTCATAAACAGTACAAGTTGAGAAGTAGGACTGTAAATGTAACACAACCAGACAAAGCAAAAGATAAAATACAGCCTAAAAGTGCCATAGTAGTGGAACCAAAGAACACAACTGATTCACCCTCAAATGAAATAACTATTGAAGACATCACTGAACAGTCACTGAATTCACCTACTTCATCAGTTGAACAGCCTAAACCAAGCAAAGGGCCTCAAGGGGTGATCAGCAATCATAAACCTCAAAACCAAGAACAAGTCTTAACTGATAAAGAAAGCAAGCTCACCCATACTACCAAAACACAAATAGAGAAACCCTTTGATTTGGAAACTGAAATTGGAAAATTAAAAATAACCATACCTCTGGTAGAGTTAGCCAAAAATGAGATTTATAAACAGCAAATTCAAAGATCTCTGCAACTCACCCGTAGCAAAAAAAAAGATAATGTGGATAACGTCAATGTATTGGATGACACCCCTGAATTTCTTTTCGGCCCTGAAGTTGATGGAAAAGTAGCAGGCTCAGGAATCCTACCCTTTTATGTTAGCCTGCATGTGCATGACAAAATACTACACAATGCAATGTTTGACTCAGGTGCATCTCATAATCTAATGCCCAAATCTGTAATGGAAAGGTTAAATTTGGATATCACTAGACCATACAAGGACCTCTTTTCATTTGATTCCAGCCAAGTCAAATGTCTAGGCCTAATAAAAGACCTATGTGTGTCTTTAGTCCAATATCCAAACAAAACCATCCTAATGGATGTAGTTGTTGCTGACATTCCACCCAAATATGGGATGTTACTGTCAAGATCATGGGGAGCTAAGCTTCAAGGTTCTCTCCAACTAGACATGTCTTATGCCAGTATCACAGTCTTTGGTCAACCCAAGAGGTTGTATAGAGAGTCACTAATGAAATACATGGTCAGTAGCACAGAGAAACCTCAAAACTTTCCTATATATGCTGCTCACTCTGACATAGACTCATACATCCTTTTCAATGACAACAGAAACAACAACACCAGGGAAAAGGCTCAGGTAATCACAACAAATCAAACTGCTGAACAAAAAGACCTTGATATCCAAAACCTAACGGAATCAAACAATGCCAATATGCAGGACCACAAAACAAGCAACTGTGAAACCACAACATTGGAACAAGATAATGAAACAATGGTTCCCCTAGAAAACAAAACAAACCTACCAAGGGAGAAGGAAGTCATGCAGACCAAACCAAAAAATCGGCCTATCCTCCAACTTACAAATTCATGCCTCACAGACCTTATCCAAAACCCCCTAGACAAGGAATCTCTATGGTTCCTAGAATTTGATGGATCAGTTAACAAGTTAGGGGCAGGAGCAGGAATATGGGTGCACAATAAAGAAAGCAGTTATGCAGAGGGTAGGGCTTACAGACTGAACTTTAGATGTACCAACAATATGGCTGAATATGAGGCCCTTCTATTAGGCCTCAAGTTGATCCAAACTCTACAAGTTACTAGAATATCAATCCTAGGGGATTCTGACTTGGTTATCCAACAAGTTAAGGGCAATTTTGTTACCAAAGATAATAGACTTAGATCATACAGAGCTGTGGCTACTGAGTTACTTAAGTCTTTTGCTGATTCCCAAGTTACCAAAGTTCCTAGGTCACAGAACCTGCATGCTCATAGTCTAGCCACATTTGCAAGTACTTGCAAGCTTCCCTTTGACCCCCATCACCGTTTCACAGCTGAGGTAAAACACAGACCATCAGTCCCAAATAACATAAAAGACTGGCAAGTATTTGACAATGATAAACAAATCAACAATTTCCTGACTTTGCAAGAAGAATTCTCAGGTCTGAAAATAGACACAGAGCCAGCAAGTCAATCACAAATACTTAATTTAAATAACAGCCAAGTACTGTCTCCCAAAACAGCCTATCAATTTCTAAACCCTACAATTTTCAATCAGAATAACATTCAAGAGATCCAGCAGATTGAGCATGAAGAGACGCCAGAGGATGAAACTGAAATGATACAGCTAAAGAACAATCTTCTGCCCATAGGTTTAGCTCCATTAGAAGACATGTTTGATTCTAATGATGTTCCCAATAAACCAAAAATTGAACCCCTAAATACTACCATTGAAGAACATAACATTGGGACAGTTCAAAAGCCCAAAATCATAAAATTATCAGCTGCATTACCACCTGATCAAAAACCCAAGTACATTGATCTTTTTAAAGAATTTCAGGATGTGTTTGCATGGAGTTATGAGGACCTTAAGTCCTATGACACTTCTGTAATACAACACACAATCCCACTCAAGCCAAATCAGAAGCCTTTCAAGCAAAAACTCAGAAGGATCAACCCTATGCTCCTCCCAGCAATGGAGCAAGAAGTACAAAAGATGTTTAAGGCAGGCATAATAGCACCAATCAGATTTTCTGGTTGGATTTCAAACCTAGTCCCCACAAGGAAGAAAACTGGTGAAATTAGGCTCTGTGTGGATTTAAGAAACCTCAACCAGGTATCATTGAAAGATAACTACCCCTTACCTAAAATGGACCACATTCTGCAGAGAGTAGTAGGGGCCTCAAGGATTTCCCTGCTGGATGGTTTTTCAGGCTTCAACCAGATTTTAGTCCATCCTGATGACCAGGACAAAACTGCATTCACCACCCCATGGGGAACCTTTAAATATGTCAAAATGCCTTTTGGTTTAAAGAATGCAGGGGCCACTTTCCAAAGAGCAATGGATATTGCTTTTGCCAAAGAAATTCATGACTTCCTAGTCATCTATTTGGATGACCTTACACCATTCTCCAAATCAGACCGAGAACATATAAATCATCTCAGACAAATCTTTCTAAAATGCAGAAAATATGGGATATCATTGAATCCCAAAAAATCCATTTTTGGTCTAGAGGAAGGTAAATTACTAGGACATATTATTTCCAAGGATGTCATCAGAATTGATCCAGATAGAATCCAAGCCATCCAATACATGCCCCATCCCAGGAATATAAAGGAATTACATGCCTTTTTGGGGAAAATCAACTTTTTAAGAAGATTTATCCCAAACTTAGCTGAGCTTAGTAGATTGCTTAACAACATGCTGAAAAAGGATTCCAAAGTTAAATGGACAGTAGAGGCTAGACAAGCCTTTGAAAGCATCAAATTTGCTCTTACCCAA
>APFE030478521.1:0-30028 GCA_000404065.3 Pinus taeda
AAGTGAAGTGGAAAGCGAATCTGTGAAGGGTGATCTCTCGAACGCTGCAGCTGCGGAAGTGCGGAGGCGCCGCAGGAGGCGCCGCAGGAGACGCCGTAGGAGGCGCCGCAGGAGGCGTCGCAGGAGGCACCGCAGGAGACGCTGGAGGAGGCGCTGCAGGAGATGCCACAGGAGGCGCCGCAGGAGACGCCGCAGGAGACGCCCAGGAGGCGCCACAGGAGACGCCACAGAAGGTGTTCTAGGTTTAGTTTTCTGTTATTGTGGATCTGGTTATCTGGGTGACTTACTGGTACTTGATGATCATTTGATATTTATGGATCCAGTTTGAAAATTTATGAAAAGTGGTCCTTGAAAGAAAAGAAGTAGGGGGTTGTAGCTCCCTTCCAGGAGAGACTGGAAAACGAGAGAGAGTTGTAGCTCTCTGCAGGTTGCAGCCTGCGTACTGGTAAAGGACTGCACCAGTACAAGACCATTGTAAAAGGAGTTTCTAATTTGAAAGAAGATAGAGACATATTGCAGCAGGTGGCTTTCACCCACATTGGGTTTCCACCTTATATCTGGTGTTCTTTGATGTGACTGTCTGTTTTTCTTGTTCATGCTCATTGTTTTATGGTACTGATATGCAAAAATAATTCAAAGTATAAATAAGGAAGAATTGTTAAAAGGACTAGATAATACTGATTCACCCCCCCTCTCAGTATTATTTTCAACACACTATTCTTTTTAATTTTAGTCAATTTCTAGTTGAGGCCATTCATGAACAATTTGTCCAGTTCAATACTAAATAGGTATCCAAGTACACTTCAGTACTTGTATATCTTTTTATCTATTTTCAGGGAGACAAGTTTCCATTCACTTTGCAGAACCTAGATGAATAAGGGAACCAACAATCAATTATCTTTTGAACTTCTATGGGAATGAAGGAGAAAGAAGAATTTTCATATAAACATTTCATTGAATTGTTTGTTCATCCAACAATTAATCTTCTGAGCAACACTCCAGAACCAAGGATTAGTGATGAAATTGTAAAAGTTTTGCAACTAGTTGATCAAGCCACAACAGGAGATTGGTATCTTTACCAAAATTATACAGAGATCAGAGTCTTTGGCTGTGAGCTTCCACCTTACAAGCTGCCTAAGTACCTTCGTATGATAATTTTTGCATTAGACTATATTAGGCAGAGGCTCAATGCAAATGAAGTGCATTTTGTGACTGCAAAGAAGAAATCACAGTTTAAGCTAAAAGCTCAGGTTGGTCCATTCTTCTATAACACTAGAGCAGCAAGAGAAGAAGCAAACAGGTTATTGAAAGAGATGAAGTTTGGCCTTAGCTTTACTTGGTCTTATGACCCAATGGGGGTGATTTCAAAACTTATAGTAGAAAATAAATTTACTCCATATCATCACACAACCAGGCCTAAGATTGAGCAATACAAAATTCTGTTAGAATGGAAGGAAAACACCCTTCAAGAAGATGAAGAGCAACAGTCTCTACTTCAAATATACAAACTCCACTTGCACAGGAAAAGACAGCTGCCATACTAGAACTGAAGAAAGTTATTATAAAGAAAAATATCATTCTTCAGTTGGAGGAAAAGTGTAGCAGTGTTAATGTCATAGTTCAACGTTTTTTTTTAGCAGGCTAGAACCCTTGACCAGCAAGGGTTTGCCCTCCATATTTGTGATAAATGATAAGTTAATGCCTATTGAAGATTATGTCTGCAAGCTCACAGAGGTCAAGACCAGTACAACTACAATTTCAAATATAAAGGGCACAACAACACTAAGGCTTGTGCTGAATGCACTCTGAGATACCTTTTTCATCCTTAATGAAATAAAACACATATTTTTAGTAAAACCTACTTTTACTAAATATACAGAAATGGATGAGGTTTATCGAAGGGTAACTAAGTTATCTATCCCAGATAATGAACGCTGGGAATAGTTAACTGATCTACATGACTGAAAGAAAGATCAACAACATTAAACATTTTGGGGAACAGTCATCAACATATCGACAACATTCAGAATTTTGAGGAATAGTCATCAACAATTCAACAACAAAATAGTGACAAATCAAATATCAATTCATTTTCCTAATTTTCTATTAAGCTATTTTTGTAAATTTGTTTAAGATATTTTCTTAACACTCAACTTGTATAAATAACTCTCTTCTATGAGTTATCAAAGGTGGTACCTTTCATAAGCAATTTTGTAAAAGCATTGATGTACAAGTTGTTTCTAGATCACTGATAATAAAGCAAAGGATTCTTAATTTGGTCTCATACAGTTTCATTTTCTTCTATAAGTTTTTCATGTGTTTCATTCATTTTGTTTATTCTTCATGTTTTTAAATTTTACAGAGATATGAGATGAGAATAAATGTGTTACAATTATTCTTAAAATTCCTTTCTTAAGTTACTATCATATAGAGATTGAGATATTGGTCTGTTTGTCTGAAAGGCTCCCTCTAAATCATAAAATTGTCAGCGTTTTATGTAATCTTAAGCATAGTTTGTTTAACTTTTGAACATTGGACAAAGGTTTTCCACTTATGATAATTTATTTTTCTGTCTGAAATCTAAATTAATCATATCTCCTTACAATTCCTTCTACACACCTTATAAATTCAAATCACTGTGTGAATTTAAAAAGAAGCCCTTTGATTATCTATTAGTACTATCTAAAAGAGTTAATATATCATTATTACAGTTTGTCTATGTATTGGTCAACTAGAACCAAAACCCCCAAAACAAATATCTTTGATGCTTTGGCATGACCAATTGACCATTATCATCTCAGAGGAACAAGAGAAAGCAATATCACTTATATTTAAAGGAAACTAAGGTTGTTCATGAACACTACACCAATTAAGATACCATAAAAGAACACTAAAGTTGTAAATAAACAATGAAGATATTAACAAAAGGGAATTTCCAGTGCTAGTACGTAAACAAGGAAATTAATAATCAATATAAACAATAATCAATTTGAACATGTAAATTAGACAATGAAAGAAAAATCACTAAGATATTCATGGACAAACAATGCTACAACAATCCATAATATGCATTGGAAAAAGGAACGGTATACAACTTGAGGAATGGGGGCCCTGGGGGCACTCCAAGTCTCAACTTATACACTAAAAAGCTCTATTAGCTGAAGAAACCCAAGATTGTTATATATATATATATATAATATATATATATTATATATTATATATATATATATATATATATATACAAATTTTAATGAATTATTCTTTTAAGTATGATAAATTAAATAAAACTTAAAACTTAAACCTCCTTCAACCCCCAAGCTTCACTTGTTTGTGTATTTATACAACACAAAATAAAACTAAAATGTCAATGAATCTCAACCTAGACAACTAAATCCTATTTTTATCATCTATCTAGAGCAAATTTGACCTTTGAAGTCACCAAAATCATGAGCTCACAAAATATGGGTGTATCTCCTTGTTATCATAACATATTTTTATGTTGTCTAGCAATGTTGATTGCATGTTGAACGAGACTATATGAGGGATTTTTCGTGGAACTAACAGGACAAGATCTATCTAGGGAAAACAAGGAACAAAACCTGTTTCTTTGTTTTCGCGCAACTCACATGCATATATCTCAATGGAGGAGAAATCATCAGAATGCCCACTTTCTTGTATAATCTGTAAAAATGAAATAATAATGCATAAAGTATGTGAAATTTCAAAACTTAAAGGAAAATGATTAAATAAAAACATTGTTTGCCTCGTTTTATTACTCAAATTAGAGACAAAATGTGGTAAAAGTAATGGGTGGTAGGTTTATTTTGGTCAAAATGAGATTTATTATGATAATTATGTTGGCATTATGATACGGGTATTGTCCTTGATGGAAACTCACTCACAGGTCAGTTCAGATTTAATAAAGGCAACTCACATTGTAACAGCCAATTCAGAGGTAACAAGGCATTGTTACAGAAGAACAGGAAGTTGGAACAAAGGTCTACAGATCAGAATCAAGAAGTTGAAGGAAACGGATGTTGTAAGGTAGTTTAAGTTGTATACACAGATTCACCTTGTCAAATAAGCGTATACACATAGGTTAATAGAACAAAAAGAGCGTATACATATGCATGCACTTTCACAAGAGGAAAAGTGTGTACAGGTTGGGAAATCAAGGAAGTTCAAGATTAAATAATACCAAGGGTCAATTCCATGGCATTAACCCACAATATTGAGCAAAGTAACGACTATTTGATCTCATCCAAGAATACCACATGTTCTAACTGTTGTTTTGGTCCAAGGTATTGAAAAAGGCCAAAAAATATATAAGGAGGAGAAGATCAAAGGGCCAAGCATGAAAGTGAAAGGGTTTCTCACGAATACTTCTATCTTAAGTATATTTTATGTTGTAGGGGCTATGATTATGATATAATCTGAAATATTGTGTGCACCTTGAATACAATGTTGGATTAGGATCATGAGACCTAAAAAGACTTATCATTGAATGATCTGATATTGATTGGGCTAGACCTGATTGCTTACACATGTTTTATTCTTTAAATGTCATGATATGGGTATGTCTTAAATCTAGAATAGCAGCGAAATTGTAAGTTAGTATTTGTAGATCTATATGCTAGTTCGCCTTAGTGAAGGCGCGCATACACACTGTTTTGAAGCTTCCAAGTAGCTTATACAAAAGAAAAGCCTGTTATTTAGAAATGACTGATCTATCTGATCAGTGTCACTGGTTTACTATTGTCTGTCGATGATGTCTTCTTAGATTTGAAAGTAGAACTGAATGCATAAGGATATTGAGTCTGATTGATTGATTGATTAAGTGAGAAGGGTGATCTTTACTGCTGATTTTCTAGATCTTTGTAATTTGACAGTAGATGTTCAAAATATTACTGGTTGGTACGGATTTGGTTCAGAAGTTTTTATGATTCATTAGTTTTGGAGGTATACGCAGGTTTGGTTAAAGGAAGTGCTATATACACGCTAGTTGGGTTCATTAAAGTAGTGTATGCATTCTGATGTATGATTTTTGAGGTTACAGTTGGTTCTGAATGATGATGCAGGTTTCTAGGTTCAATACAATGTTTTGGTGATAGTGATCTGACTGTTCAGATTAACTGATTGTTGGTTGATGCAGTTATTATTATAGATTTTGAGCTTCAAAGTTTCTGATGGGTCTAATGTGAAAATTTGATGAAACGAGGCCTTCATATTGCGTTGTTGTGTACTAGGAGAATCCAGTCTGAAAATTTATAAACGTAGTCCCTGGAGGAAGAGAGAAGGTCGTAGCCTTCTATAGGTAGGCGCCTACATACTAGTAAACATATTGGCTAGTACAAGAGCTAGGGGGTTGTAGTTCCCTTCCAGTAGAAGCTGGAGAACGAGAGAAGGTTGTAGCCTTCTACAGGTGGGTGCCTGCGTATTGGTATGAGTCTGCACCAGTATAAGATTGTAAACATATTTTCTTTATATTAAAAAGAAGACAAAGACGACAACAAAAGGTGGTTTTTCTCCTGCATTGGGTTTCCACCTTAAATCTTGGTGTTAATGTGTGTTTCTTATGTGTGATGGTTTATTATGTTATTATTGCACATAGTTATTGTATAATAAAGTAATGATGCACTGATTAAATATCAACACATGATGAATTAACTAAATCATAAGTTCTCTGGGTATACATTGGTTTCTTTAATCACATTTGCGTGCACACGCAAGTTCACTTCACCGAATTAGTGTATATAAATCTGATTGGGAAATGAAAAACGATTGAATTAATAATATTGATTCACCCCCCTCTCAGTATTATTTCTAACAATTGGTATTAGAGCAAGTCCTTCAGAAGAAGCTTGATCGCTTGAAGGGAGATATTTCAAGATGAACAATCACGAAGGCATAGGATCTATCAAACCACCAATCTTCAATGGAAACAATTTGGTATATTGGAAAATAAGAACCAATTGTGGAAATTGTGGAAGGAGGGTACCAATTTCTAGCAACGATACCTATAGATACAATAGGTAAGAAGTTATATGAAACCAATGCCAAAGAAGTCAACACTTTATTGGGAAGTCTGTCAAAATCAGAATTTGTCAAAGTCATGCAGCTTAAGATAGCCAAAGAGATATAGGACAAAATCATTCAGAGCTACGAAGCAAACTCCCAGGTAAAATGTGCTAAGCTCCAAACTCTCATAATTCAGTATGAAACTCTCAAGATGCATACTGATTAAATTATTGCTAGTTACTTTTTACGTGTAGATGAGATTATTAATTGTATGAAGAATTTGGGTGAAGAGATAAAGGAGGCTACTTTAGTAGAGAAAATTTTGAGATCTTTGTCTTCTATATTTGGGTCAAAAGTATCTGCCATAGAATAAAAGCATGATCTTCAATCTATTACTGTTGTTCAACTTCATGGAATTCTAACTGCCTTTGAAATGAGGAAAGGAGGTCCCTCAGATATGAGAGAATCCACTTTTAAAGCTTCAGCAAAGGGAAAAGAAAAGGAAGAGCTTAATGAATTAGGATATATTTCAGAAGAAGAAGATGAGGTAAACTCTGTCAAGAAGCTTCAACAGGGTTTCAGAAGATTAAGAGGTAAGATACCATTCAAATGCTTTGCTTATGGTAGAGTTGGCCATTATGCTGCAAAATGTCCTCATAAAGATAATCATGAAAAATGGAAAGGAGTCTGCAAAAGGCAATAGAAAACACGTTGTTAATAGAAGAAGTTACTATACTCATGAAGATAGTGATGCATTAACTAATAGTGATGGATATGAAACTGAACAAGATTATAAACTACTCATGGATTATGACAATGATGATTTTTTGGATGCCTTAGAAGAAGAATAATTTCTTGAAGAAATCACTAAACTCAAAATCTGTTTGGAAGAAAAGAATACAATCATAGACACATTGACACATCAACTCACTGAAAGAGAAAAGCAAAATGAAAAACTAGAATGTGAAGTTGTGGGTCTAAGAAAATAACTTGAGAAGACAAAAACTCTTAATCTTAGATTTGCTAAGGATCAAAAACTTTAAATGAAACCATCAAGGTTCAGCGTTCTCCTCTTATAAAGACCAATCTTGGATATATTAAAGAATCATCCCAATCACAAAAGTTGTCAACCTCCACCAGAAGCCATCTTGATGCAGAAAAGACCAATGAACAGTATGTCAATCATCAGCAAAAGCCTAAAAGTACTCATCAGGTAAATCATGCTCAATTTACTCTAAGGATGAACATCAATAGAAGCATCAACCAAAAGGTAAACAATACCAAAAGATTTTATGATCACAAAAACTTTTTTAATGGACATGATTTTCATGCCATAACTTTGGGCATAAGGCTACTCAATTTGTTGCTTACAAAACAATCATGACTAGAGAAGCACAAAATCAAAGGAGCGTAACAAGAATCAAGAAAAGTTCTTATAATAACTTTTCTCCTCTTAAAGATGAAATTGAATGTTCATTCTGTAATAACTTTGGTCATGAAGAATCTGAATGCAGGAGCAAATTTCGGTCAACACTTCAAAAGGAGAAAACATCATTAAATTCCAAGGTATGGAGAAAGAAGGAATTCAACCAAAAAGATGTGGCATAGCCTTGTTTGCAAAAGGACAAGAAAATCAGTGGTACATTGATAGCGGATGCTCTAAACACATGACAGGTGATAAAGAGAAACTTCATTCATATAATGCTTTAGAAAAGGAAAAGAATGTCTCCTTTCGAAATGACACACCAACTGTCATTAAAGGTAAAGACACTGTTTATTTGAAAGAAAAGGTTAAAGCTAGAAAAGTCATGTATGTTGATGGCTTAAAACATAACTTGTTGAGTGTCAGTCAAATGTGTGATTAAGGAAATGAAGTTGTGTTTCGATCAAATAGATGTGTGGTTTGTGAGCTTGATATAGGAAAGAACATAATCAAAGGCACAAGAACTCCAAGCAATCTATATATACTAAAAGGAGGACAAAAATAATTCTATCTAAGCAAAACAGATGAAAATTGGTTATGGCACAGAAGATTGGGGCATCTAAGATTTTCTCAAATAAGAAAAGCATGTAGGCTCAAGACGGTTCGTGATCTTCCAGATATTAGCATCCCAAAAAATACCATTTGCAAACCATGTCAAGTCGGTAAGCAAACCAGAGTTCATTTCAACGAAAAATAAGGATCAACAAGTAAAATTCTTGAACTCATCCATACTGATTTGTGTGGATCAACAAGGAAAAAGTCACCTCGTGGAGAAGAATACTTTATTTTATTCATTGATGATTTTTCTAGAATGTGTTGGATAGGTCTACTAAAGCATAAAGATGAAGCATTTGAAAAGTTTAAAGCATTCAAAGCTTTAGTTGAAAATTAATCAGATCAAAAAATCAAATGTCTCAGATCTAATCGAGGGGAAGAATTCATATCAAATGAGTTTTTTTATTTTTATTTTTGTGAATAACATGGAACAAAAAGGCAGTTCTCTGTTGCCAGAACTCCTCAACAAAACGGCGTAGTGGAAAGAATGAACAAAATAGTTCAACAAATGGCTTGAGCTATGCTTGATGAATCTGGAACTCCTGCCACCTTCTGGGGTGAAGCTGCATTTACTGCCATGACTATTCTCAACAAAGCTAATGTTTGGGTAAATAGTGATCAAAATCCATATGAACTTTGGTATGGTAAGCCTCGTACTGTAAAACACTTTAGAGTTTTTGGAAGCAAATTTTTCATCAAAAAGACTAATGAAAAGATTGGTAAGTTTGAACCCAGAGTATATGGAGGAATTCTTCTTGGTTATTCATCTAGAAGTACAGGATACAAATATTATAACAAGAGACTTCAAAAAATTGTTGAATGCATTGATGTAGTAATTGATGAAGCATGCAGAAATATGGAACAGATAAAGTCAACAAAGGATGATGACAATGAGGAAGGCGGTGAATGCTTTCTTGTATCAAATAAAAATGATATAGAGGAAGAAACCAATGAAGCATTTGAAGAATATACAATTGGCAGGTAAAAGTCTTCATCCATATATGTTCAAAAGAATCATCTAGAATCTCAAGTTCTAGGAGAAAAAGTGTCTGGAGTACAAACAAGAAGAAATCTTGCAGGAACTTCTAGTTATATAGCATTACTATCCTCCATAGAACCACAAAATGTTAATGAAGCTAGTAAAGATGAATGCTGGGTTAAGGAAATAAATGAATAACTTGACCAAATTGAAAAGAATGATACTTGGGAACTAGTTCCTAGACCTCTTGATAAAAATGTTATAGGAACAAAATGGATATTCAAGAATAAATTGAATGAAAATGTAGAGGTTATTAGAAAAAATCAAGACTTGTTTGCAAAGGGTATGCTCAACAAGAAGGTATAGACTTTGAAGAAACATTTGCACGTTGAAAGACTTGAAGCCATAAGAATGTTTCTTGCTCTTTCAAATTTTCAGAAATTCAAAGTGTATTAAATGGATGTAAAATCTGCATTTCTTAATGGAGAGTTAGAAGAAGAAGTTTATATTGAACAACCAGAAGGAGTAATTATAGGAAATGATGCAAAACTTGTATGAAAGCTCAAAAAGGCTCTTTATGAACTGAAACAACTTCCAAGGGCTTGGTATTATCGCCTTGACAAATATCTACAACAACAAGGGTTCACAAAATGATTTGCAGACATCAACTTATACACCAAGATTGAGAATGACAAACTACTAATTATTGTTGTTTATGTTGACGATATCATCTTTAGCAGCAATGAAGAATCTATGAGTCAGAACTTTGCTTTGGTTATGCAACAAGAATTCGAAATGTCCTTACTTGGTGAACTTACTTATTTTCTTGGTATAAAAATACAACAAACAAAGGATGGTATTTTCTTTCACAAACTAAATATCTCATGCAGATTCTGAAGAAGTATGGAATGGAAGATTCTAAACTAGTATGTATTCCAATGGTAATAGGATGTAGTCTTAGTTCTAATGATGAATCACCTATAGTGAATCAACCAACATACAAATCTATGATTGGAAGTCTGCTCTATCTAACAGGTACCAGACCTGATATCATGCATGCAGTAGGAATTGTTGGAAGGTTCCAAGCAAATCCAAAGGAATCACATCTTCAGGCTATAAAAAGAATATTCAAATATCTTCAAGTAACTCAAGACTTTGGTCTATGGTATCTTAAAGATACAGATCTTACTCTTCATGCATATAAAGATGTAGATTGGGTAGGAAATGTTGATGATCAAAAAAGCACTAGTGGAGGTGCATTCTATATGGGATCATGGTTAGTTTCTTGGTTCAACAAGAAAAAAAGTTCGATTGCCTTATCTATAGCTAAAGAAAAATATGTGGTTGTTGCATCTTGCTGCACACAACTACTCTGGATGATGCAAACATTGCAAACATTCAAATCACATGTTCTCCACCCATCTCCATTTTATGTGATAATACAAGTGCCATCAGTATTTTGAAAAATCCAATCATGCAAGCTCATACCCATTAAGTACCATTTTCTACTAGAACAAGTGCCTGAACAAAAGGTTAAATTGGAGTATGTTCCCTCCAAAGAACAAGTTGCAGATATATTTACCAAACTACTTCCCAGAGAAACATTTGAATATATCAAACAAAAGTTGGGAGTAGTTTCTGCATCATCCTGCTGTTAAATCTAGTTTTCAAAAGAAGTTTCCTATACGTGGGTTTCATGAAGGATAGTCACATATATATGTGAGTTTCTGTGGGTGCAGGAGCGTATATGTTTTTCTGATAGAAAAACAGTGGGTCAGACTCTGACATGGGTGCTGGGTCTGATATTGATGATTACAGTCTACTGGTCTGATTTGTTCATTGATTTTTATCTGACTAATGAAGATGCCTTGATGAATGATTTGTTGACAATGCACAGGTAGCACAGGTTCAGGGAGAGCATTAGCCTTCACAAATATTCTGCATTGTTGGCATTATGGTTGCTGATTTCAGCTATGGTTTCAGATATTCTTGTTGCACAGGTCATGTAAAGATCTAGGGTGTAATATGTATCCTTCTGTCATAATCTATTTTTGAACGAGTCCTATTGGACATATGATGTAATTTGTATCCCCACTATGTATGGGAAGGATGATGTAATAATTTCTATATTTGACTCATGTATAAACAGTTGGTATATCCCCACTTGGTTGGGTGATTGATGTATGAATGTGTCATTGGCGATAGGAAGGTCATACTCACATAGTTGAGTTATAAAGTCATGTTATTATTTTGAAAAATATCTCTGCAGAATCTACATGTGCTCAGGGGGAGCATAGTGTATCTCAAAGGGGGAGAATATCTTGATCCGCCCTTTTTCCTTGATGTCAAAGGGGGAGAGTATTTTGGTGTTGCTTTATATCTCTAACAGGATCAACAGCTTGAAGTAATCAACACCAATATTGTTTCCATCAAGTCCAAAGGGGAAGATTGTTGGCATTATGATACAGGTGTTGTCCTTGGTGGAAACTCACTCACAGGTCAGTTCAGATTTGATAAAGGGCAACTCACATTGTAACGGGTCAATTCAAAGGTAATAGGGCATTGGTATAGAAGAGCAGAAAGTCGGAACAAAGGTCTATGGATCAGAATCAAGAAGTTGAAGGAAAATGATGTTGTAAGGTAGTTTAAGTTGTATACACAAGTTCACCTTGTCAAAGAAGCGTATACACATGGGTTAACATAACAAAAAGAGCGTATACATATGAACACACTTTCACAAGAGGAAAAGAGCGTATGGGTTGGAAGATCAAGGAAATTCAAGATTAAAGAATACCAAGGGTCAATACCATGGTATTAGCCCGCAATATTGAGCGGAGTAACGACTATTTGATCCCGTCCAAGAATACCACAGGTTCTAAGTGTTGTTTTGGTTCGAGGTATTGAAAAGGGCCAAAAAATATATAAGGAGGAGAAGATAAAAGGGCCAAGCGTGCAAGTGAAAGGGTTTCTTAGGAATACTTCTATCTGAAGTATATTTTATGTTGCAGGGGTTATGATTATGATATAATTTGAAATATTGTGTGCACCATTAATTCAATGCTGGATTAGGATCATGAGATCTGAAATGATTTATAATTGAATGATATGATATTGATTGGGCTAGATCTAATTGTGTACACATGTTTTATTCTTTAAATATCGTGATATGGGTATGTCTAAAATTTGGAATAGTAGCGAGGTTGTAAGATAGTATTTGCAGATCTTTACGTTGGTTCACCTTGGTGATGGCACATATACACGCTGGTTTAAAGCTTCCAAGTAGCATATACAAAAGAAAATCCTGTTATTCAGAAATGACTGATCTATCTGATCAGTGCTGCTGGTTTACTATTGTCTGTCAATGATGTCTTCTTAGATCTAAAAGTAGAACTAAATGCACAAGGAGATTGAGTCTAATTGATTGATTGATTAAGTGAGAAGGGTGATCTTTACTGCTGACTGTCCAGATCTCTATAATTTGATAGTAGATGTTTAGAATATTACTGGTTGGTACAAATTTGATTCAGAAGTTTTTATGATTCAGTAGTTTTGGAGGCATACACAGGTTTGGTTAAAGGAAGTGACGTATACACGCAACTTAGGTTCATTAAAGTAGCATATGCATTCTGATGTATGATTTTTGAGGTTGCAGCTAGTTTTGAATGATGATGTAGGTTTGTGGGTTCAACACAGTGTTCTGGTGACAATGATCTGACTATTCAGATTGACTGATTCTTGGTTGATGCAATTATTATTATAGAGTTTGAGCTTCAAAGTTTCTGATGGATCCAGTGTGAAAATTTGATGAAACAAGGCCTTCATATTGTGTTGTTGTGTACCAGGAGAATCTAGTCTAAAAATTTATGAAACATGGTCATTGGAGGAAGAGAGAGGGTCGTAGCCTTTTGTAGGTCGACACCTACATACTAGTAAACATATTGGCTAGTACAAGAGCTAGGGGGTTGTAGCTCCCTTCCAGTAGAAGCTGGAGAATGAGAGTAGGTTGTAGCCTTCTACAGGTGGTGCTTGCGTACTGGTATGAGTTTGCACCAGTACAAGATTGTAAACATATTTTCTTTATATTGAAAAGAATATAGAGATGACAACAATAGGTGGTTTTTCTCCTGCATGGGTTTCCACCTTAAATCTTGGTGTTCATGTGTGTTGCTTATGTGTGATGTTTATTATGTTATTATTGCACATAGTTACTGTATAATAAAGCATTGATGCACTGATTAAAGATAAACACATGATGAATTAACTAAATCATAAGTTCTAGGGTATACGTTGGTTTCTTCAATCACATTCGTGTGCACAGGCAAGTTCACTTCACTGAAGTAGCGTATATAAATCTAATTGGGAAATGAAAAATTATTGAATTAATAATATTTTTTTTTGTAAGCTTAGGTAGGTCCTTTTTCTATTTATAAAAAATAAAGTTGAATACACATACTGTCAATAGGTGGCCTCAACTTGTCCAATGGGAAACCAAGTCTATTGGTCACCTGTACATATTATATGCCATCCAAAATTGGTAAATTAGAAGTCTTTCTACCCAGGCTATGTAACTAGAGCTATTTAAAAACCAATTTTTATCTACTATTCCCACAAGCATGCATATATATCAAAAAATAGTGGCTAAAAAATAAAATAGTATTGACCTGAGACCGTATACTTGATCTATTCCTTCGGTTCATCCTGATCTGACCCATCCACTATTGGATCCTCTGCTGAGCCAACATGCTCTGGTTTCTTGTCCACGAGACTGGGGATGTGTCGTTGTATGCGATCCAGTCTCATGTCTTGTTTAGTGAGTTGAAATTGGATCATCTGCAAGTCCCGTTTGTAATCGGGCATATCCCTGACAATCAGAGCCATTCCCATAGATACTTGCTCCATTGCCTTACACATTAATCTCTTCATCATCCAATATAAGTGGAGAGTCTGCTTGTACTAAGACATCTGACCTCTCGTATTTCTAGGGTCAACAACAAGTTCTCTCCACTCTTCCATTTCTTCCTCTAAATCTTCTTCCTGCACACTATCTTCCATTTCATCGGTTATTTTCCTGATGCCTTGGTCTATGTCCCACGTGTAGGCTCTAGTTGCTTCATGCATAGTCTCGTCCACAGGGTGACAACTGATTCTACTGTCGGTGGTGCCTCTGACCTGGGGGCACTAACTATTATGTGCCCATCCTCTGCGTCCCCGACCCCTCCCTCGGCTATTCCTTGCCATGTCACTATATCCTTATATCTGTTCACAGGACGAACAACAATGAGTCAGGATGAAATCATCTTCAGACCAAATTCCCATAAATTCGTTTATTTTCTGTTTGCCTTTCTTATCTCGTCTATGCCTGCACTCCCCTATTCCCAAATATTTCATTGTGTTATTCCGTCCCTTCTCCTAATTCCCCCTAGCCTTCTTCTCACTCTGATCTCTGGTACTGGTCTCTCCATCCCTTCCTCGGTCTCCCTCATGGGTTCTGGTTTTCCCTGCTCGAGGGTTCCTCATAATGGTAAACCCATAAGTCTTACTATCTGAATTCTCTCCCTTCCTCCCTTGCATACTGACTCCACTCCCTTCCCTTTCAGGGGTCCCTCTTTGGCATGTCTTTTCTTTCTTTCTGGGATTCTCACCCAGTTCTCCCTCCCAGGCTTTCTCTCTGCCACAACTCGGGTTTACCATCCCTCCCTGGGCTCCCTGCTTGATTACTCTTCCCAGGCTATCCACCTTCTCATCCTCCTTAACACTCTCTCTGCCACCTTTTTTACTCGTGGCTTTGGACTTTGCCTTCCTTTTCCTGTCGTTATTTATTCCCTCTCCCTTTGCCGGTCTCAGAGCCCAACTCCTGGGCTCTTCCTTATCCTGAATCCTGGCTTGATCACCTAACCCAATCTCTTCACCTAGCCTTACTTTCTCCCCCATGCCTCTGGTTCTAACCCCCCAAACATTCTACAATTGAGTATTCGAATTACAGAAGATAGGACAAATACATACCTTGCATTTTGCCTCCTGACCGTTGGCTGATTGCTTGGCTTCCTCATCCCGCTCCTTCTTCGTATCTTCCTCCTTCTAGCCTTCCTTTTTGCCTTACTCTCCCTTTCATACCTCTAGTCACCACCTTGTTGTCCCATCCTTCCTACAGTGCCATCCTTCTCACTTATCCCCATTCTAACATTCCTTATGCCACTTCTCTCAATCGTGATCCAATACCTCTCCACGTTCAGTCTTTCACTTATGGGAGCTGTGGTGTGTAGTCCTTGTTTCTGCCATCTGCTAACATCGTCATTATGGCACATTACTTCCTCGATCACCCCGATCAGGGGTCTATTATGCTCCTTTTTATTTCTATGATGACGATTCTTCATCTCTGATTAATATTTCATTTAACGAGTCCATTCGGATATCTCTTGGGTGTATAGGCCAGGTTCGTTCCAAATGTCTCGATTGAGGGTCACTTCCCCAATTGGCTAGGAAATTGGCCGCTTTATTTTCGTCTCTTTTAACATGTTTGATTATTAAATAATCATATTTTTTCATGATTTCTCCCAGTTCTTGTATGAGACTTGTTATTCTCCAGCTGTGGCAAATCTTGTCCCATGTCTTTCCATTATATAGTTTCCTCATTATGGTTATTACCATCAATGAATCCCCTTCCACTTCCAATTGTTTGTATTCGAGTCTGATAGCTATTCTCATCCCTTGTTTGGTTGCCATGATCTCTGCTTTGTTTTTGCTCATCATTCCTCCATAAGCCGCGTACATCAAACGAGTTCTGCCTTGGATATCTTTGAAAATGCCCCCTATCCCTGCATTGCCTAGATTACCTTTGGAGGCTCCATCAAAGTTTAATTTGATGAAGCCTTCTACTGGTTTGCTATACTTTTGGGACAATACCCCGCCCATACTCATTTTTTTCCATGCATTCGCTCCCACCATTTCCTTGGTTAAGTTAAGCTTTTTAAAGATACTAGTTTCCTGTGGCAAGGTCTCCCAATCTTCTTGCTTCCATTCTTCCACTAGGATAGTTTCTCCTATATGTTTAATTACCCCTCCCCATACCTTCTCCGGTGTAAATGTTTTATTCTTGAAGATCCTTCTATTCCTTTCCTTCCATATCATCCATAGGTTGAAACCTACAGTTAATCCCCAAGCTCTATTTAGGACCGGATTGATAAAGTGACCTCGTCCCCATTGTTGGACCGTCTCTTTTATGCTCTGTGGATTCCTATCCGTCCTTCCAAAGATATCATAGATAGTTGCCCACTGTTTTTGCGGAAACTGGCATGAGTTCAGTAGATGTTACATATTTTCATTTTCCTAATTTCACAGGTCACATCGTGTTGGTCCCTTCATCCCTCGTCTTTGTAATTGATCCCATGTCAAGATTCTTCCTTTACATGCTAGCCAAAGAAAGTGGGTCACTTTCGGCCACCATTTGCTTTTCCAAATTTGTTTCCACTAGTGCTGGTTCCCTTCATGTTCCTTTTCTGCCTTTATATCATATGCCTCCTTTACCGTGAAATTACCTTTCATTGTATAACCCCATCTCAGAATGTCTGGTTCCGCTCTGATTAGAATCTTACGCGTTTCCATTTCTTTCAAATATAGTTGTCTCTGATCTTCTTCAATAATGTGACCCCATGCTTCTGGGCTTTTCCAAACCCTCCAGTTCTCCGCACTTTTTTCATTCTTCCAATAGTCCTTCACTCTATTTAAGCCTGCATTTGTTGCATACTGTAGAATACTCTTAAGTTCCTGTTTTCCATTTAATTTCTCCCTTTGTTGCCACGCCCCAAAAATTTTCTATTGTGCCATTTCTTATTTCCCAAAAGGCGTGGTTTGTGATAATATCCCTATTCTCACTTGCCAAGTTCCAAATATTAGATTCTCTCCATTTATCTGTGTTTCTCAAGGTCTCCTCAGTGCTTCATAGCATATTATATTTCTTGGTCCATATTCATTTCCAGAGGTCCCCTCCTCCATTCATCCACCTCAGCCATAATTTGGCTCCCATAATTTGGTTAATGAGGTATGGGTCTTTTAATCCTAAGCCTCCTTCCTCCTTCTTTCTAATCATCCCTTGCCATGATATTAACGCCCATTTTTCTACTGTTGTGAGCCTCCCAATATAAATTTATTCAATATTTCTACCATTTTAGAACATGCTCCTTTCAGTGCTACCATTCTTGATAATTGATGGATTGGTATGGATTGCAGTACTGCATTTACTAATACTATTCTTCTTGCCAGGTTTAGAGATCTAAACGACTAGTTGGCTATCCTGCCTTGCATCTTCTGTATAGTGTGTTGCCAATTTATCATTTTTAAGGAGTTGATTGTCAAAGGTATGCCTAGATATTTAGTTGGTAGCTCCCCTTCCTTGAAACCCATCATCCTTGATAGATATGATTTGACATTTCCAGTTGTGTTGAAGAAGTAAGCACATGATTTCTCATTGTTAATTCGAGTACCCGAGGCTTCCACAAACAGATCCAGAATGTTCTTCATTCGTTTAACTTCCCTGAGAGATACATTATAGAATAGCATAATGTCATCCACGAAGTGCTGGTGGGTGATCGATAGCTCATTTCCCCATGCCCCGACCCCTTTCATTTTATTCTCCTATACTTCCTTTTTTATGTATCTTCTGATACCTTCAGCTGCTATAATAAATAGAAAGGGTGTAGGGGGTCTCACTATCTTAACCCTCTTGTGGCATTGAAGGTGGGTGTCGGGGTTCCATTGAGGAGTATTGAGAAGACCGGTGTAGATATCATTGCTGAAATCCAGTCTGTCCATCTTCTGTAGAACCCAAAATCTCCCAGTACTTTCCTTAAATATTCCCATTTTAACCTAGCATAGGCTTTGGATAGGTCCAATTTAATCATCAACCCTGCAATTTTTTTGGATTTTAGTGAATGTACCACTTCCTGGGATACAATCAATCCATCAAGAATTTGTCTACCCTCTTCAAAGCCTGTTTGCTCAGGTGATATAATGCTAGAAAGAATCGGTTTTAGTCTCTTAGCTATTAATGTAGAGATAATTTTATAAATAACATTACATAGTGCAATCGGTCAAAACCCCTGCTGTTCATCAAACTTAGAAGATTTAAGTATGAGGGAAAGAAGGGTAGTGTTAAGACCTGGACATACCTTTTGGTTCCTTCTGGATTCTTCCACCACTGGTACAATTTCATTGCCCATGAATTTCCAAGCTGCTTGGTAGAATTCCGTCGTGAAGCCATCCAGTCCGAGGGCCTTGTCTCTCTTTAGCCCTTTCACTACTTCCTTTGCCTCCTCTATCGTGATTGCTCTCATTATCGCAAGATTTTTCTCTCTACTTATTATCCTGGGAATCTCATTGCATATCCTATTCATTGCTTCCTTTCGTTCCTCTCGAGGTTCCGTTAGAAGGTCTTTGAAATACTGTACCAGGGTGTCCATTTCCTCATGCTAGGTTTGTCTTTCCCCAACTTCATTTTTCAGGGAGAAGATTCATTTTCTCTCCCTGTGATGTATCATTGCTTTGTGGAAAAAGTTAGTGTTCCTTTCTCCCTCTCTCAACCAGTTCACTCTTGACTTTTGTTGCCATAAGATCTCTTCCTGTTTTCTTGATTCCTCTATTTGGCTGACCAATCTACCTTCTTCTGCTTCTAAGTCGAGGCTTCTCCCTTCCCTTATAATTTCTTGTTGGATTTCTTCCATCCTTTGGGTTAACTGTTGTTGGTCTTTCATTATATTTCCAAATTCCTGTTGGTTCCATTTCATGATTTTTTGTTTTATTTCCTTTGATTTGTGTTGGAATGTTTGCATTCTATTACTTCCCCTTTGTTCACTCTGTGTCCACCATTCCTCTACCCTGCCTATAAAATTAGGTTCCCGAAGCCAGAATGCTTCAAATCTGAATGGTCTCTTTTTAGGGCTACCTTTGAGTTCAATCTCTAATATCAGTAGCCAATGATCTGATCCCATCCTAGGTAGTATCATTGCTTCCATGAAAATGTCTTTGCTTACTATCTCCTTTGGTATTAAAAATCTATCAAGCCTTGATGCTATTTGATGTCTACCTCCTCTTCTATTGTTCCAGGTTTAGGTTCCTTTAGTGGTTGTGATATCCACTAATATTTGTTCATTGATAGTATCTACAAACATCTCCATATTTGCATCCACCCTGCGTACTCCGCCTCTTTTCTCATTTAGGGATTTGATCATATTAAAGTCTCCTCCTATTATCCATGGAATATTATTATACATCCCTCTTACTTTTGTCATATTATTTATGAAATTTTTTCTTTCTCCTGGGATATGTGGACCGTATATTCCCGAGAGCAGGGCCTGTTAGCACCTAAATCTGCCTTAAGCTAAAGGAAGGCAAAATTCAGGGTAACCACAAACCACACTCAGTCTGGTAGCTAGCCCTACCAGAACAGGAGAGGGCTCTCTCCGAGTCACGCTCAGTGAATAGATAAACAATATAGTCTGAGATGACTTGCAATGAATATTGATTTTAGGCTAGTAAATAAATATGGAAACAAGAGACAATTTTTAATAAATGACTGAGTTTCTGGGATGTATGGGACCAACGAACAACAATGAGCAGAGAATTTAACACAAAGGCACAGATTACTTCATGAGGCAAGACAGGCGGAAAGTCTAGCAATTTAATTTGAAGTAATGCAAAATGGAAAAATTGCTTATGAGGGTGAAAAGGGCATAAACACATGAATCCTTATCAACAGAAGAAGAACACTGAACGTGAAACTTTCCCACAGGCAGAGCAATAAACATGAATTCTACCTTGTCTTACTTAGAAAATTTCACTGAAAATAAATATGAATGAACTGTGAAACAAAACGAAATACATATGAAACATAAATAGAACACATTTGCTACAATCACAACCACATGAATCTCATGAAACAGAGCCACTGCCTTTCATTAATCCTCTGTCAAAATATACAATGAAGAAATGAGTTTCTCTCCCACAGTTTCCCAGAAATTACAACCAACCAATCCTTTGCAAATAGTTTGCATACAATATATAGAATGTGCCATGAGGAAATAGAATGACCAAGGGTTTGGGATTTTCTTGAATCATTACAAAATGGAGATGGAAAGCCAACCATTAGCTACAGGTGCAGCGTTACAAATATGACAAATGTCTTGGGTGACTGTTTGCCTTCCTTTTCCACTTGGATAGAAGCCAATCTGGAGTGAAAATGCCTTAAAATTTTCCTTATGTGCCGAAAAAGTGAAGTGTAGATAAGCGGGCCCACTTGGAGAAAGTCGCGAATCGAAATTTCGTGAAACAGAGGTGAATTTGGCCTTTTTCCCTATATGCGCAGCGCCAAATTCTATATGCACCGTGCCACTTTGGAGGCTGTTTTGAGGCACCTGCAGGAGTCCAAAATGTGCCCAAGTGTGCTTGTTGGAAAGCCTGGCCTATCTACTTTCCAACCCAAGTGGAATTTCTGAATTTGGTGCTCATTTTCCCCTCCAAATCTTCATTCTCCCAAGACTGCTTCCTGTGTGTCAAAAAAGGGGCAGAGAGGCCATTTTTTGGGTGTTTTTGACCTCCTGGAGACTCAAATCAAGCCCAAATTTCTTGTCCAAGCATCAGTAGTCGTGATTTTTCATGCTTAATCCAAAAATGCAAGCCATTTGTCATTTGGAGCTCCAATCCTAAGCGCACAGGGAGAAAAAACCTGTGTTTTGACCAAAAAATTTCCATGTGACCAAAATTACCCCAAATTTCTTGAAATTTGGGCTGGAGGTTCTCTAAGAGGCACTATGTTGGGCCATAGAAGCTTCAGCCAAGATTCAAAGCCAATTTTTCTCTTTTGCCTCTTTTGTTGCTTTGCTCAATTTTGCCTTCAAGCTCCTTATCTGGGCCTTTGCACTCATGTTCCGTGCCCTGTAATGATAAACCATCCTCCTCAGTATGGTTTTGTCTCTGTTGGCCTTCTCCAGCAGTCTCTCAAGGTGGATGTTGATCCACTCGAGCCAAGACTCACGGTCATTGTTGATCTCTTACTCCAAGGTAGTGAGCTCGATCCTCCTTTGCTGGGCAGCTTGTCGATTCTCACGGATGTTTTGCAGCTCCATGATCTCATGCTGGTCCTCAAGCTGCTTGTTTCTCTGCTCCAAATACTTGATGATCCATTTGGTCCTCTCCAAATTGAGTGACAAGTCTTGGATCTCCATGTTATGCTCCTGAATGGTCATCTTAAGTCGGGCACTCTCCACATCTGCATCATCATCTTGAATGAGGATGAAGTCGGCCTCCTGTTCACCTGATGGCCCCTCGTCATGCATGGGCCTCTTGCCCTTGTCCTGTACTTGTGTCGTTGATGCCGGAAGCGAGGCCCCTTCCACCCCGGGTGGAGATAACACTTGCTTTGCTGCTGCAAACAAGTGCCTACTGCCTCTCTGATATGTCACGAATACTGGCATAGTCGTGGTCTCATGGTGCTCATACTGATGAGAAGGACCACCTATCTCATGCTTTGCCTGTGATAGTATCTGTGCAATGCTGAAGAGGTCACGGGAGATGAAGTCCTCCCAAGTAATGCCCTACAATCCCAACTGATGATCTACCAAAATTCGGATAAGAGCAAAGTGATAAACGCTGTTAAGTTGCTGCTCAGGGGTCTTATGCTGCATGAAGGTGCTCATCCTCTCTATGTTCCTACATATGAAAAATGGGAGGTTCATCCTATTATCACCTAGAACTGCAGTGATATGTACATAATGTTGTCCATAAAATTTTTGTTGTGCAAAAATTAGGTGTCTAATGGTTATTGCCCTATGTTTGCTACTTAGGGACTGTGTTTTATAAAGATATTCATATGAGCCATCTTCAAAAACCGTTAGCTATCCTCCATCATGATTATATTAGATATGTCTTGTCTTATATACGTCACTAGTTCTTTCCGCATTTTTGCAGCGCAATTTCATTGGTTGATTTTGCAGCGCAATGATGTTTTAGTTCTTCACAACATGTCATTAACCAGCCATTTCGTAGCGCATGTTGTCAACTCATAATTGTCTGCGCTACGAAATCGCGGATTCGGGGATTTAAACTGCACTGATTCTTAGAATGTCATGTCTGAGGGATGAGTCAGTATGTCCGTCCGTCCAATTGTCAGAATGGCGTCCTTTTCAAGCAAGCACAAGCCATCATTTCCCCAATAGGTTCATAACCGCGCACACAAAATCATTCAAATGGTCTGTAATGCCGGTAGTGGTATGATGTTTGTTAATGTTGTATGAATTGGTCCGTTTGCCTGATAAGACTGTTAAGTTGCGGAGGAGCCCGAATTCATTCTCTATAAGGAACCTGATTGCAAGCGAGCCGGCTTTCAAAGCTTGAGTTTGCATTTGAAGATTGAAGTTGGTAGTGTTTCTCTGCGCAAAGGAGTTCAAAGCAAAATGGAGAAGAAGGGGCATCGGTCTGGAAGGTGTCAGAGAACTGAACCTGTGGGATTGGATCTCGCATTGAGAGATGAAGGTGTGAGACAAGCCTTTCAGAATGTTGGTTGCTGGTCTTTTTGTGAAAAGCTACAAGGAGGGCATGCTGAGGTAACGAAAGCATTTGCCTTAAATTTTGCTGGTTTAAGTTCTAAAGTAGCTATGCTAGAATTCCCCGTATCTTCAGAGGTGATTGCTAGGGTGACTGAAATCCCGAGAGGAGGGCAGGAGTGGTTCAAAAATTTCAAATTTGATATGAACCCCTGCAAGGAGTTCCTGAAGGAGCCTTATGTTAATGAAGATCTCACAAAGGTCGTGCCAAGACACTATGTAAAAGAACACTATGCACTCCTCCTAACATGTATTCAGAAATATTTAACATGTGAAGGGAGATATAACAAGGTTTACTCCTATCATTTCAAACTGCTGCTGCACTTTACAGGAAAAGCTGTCATAGACATTCCATTCTACTTGTTTCGAAGCCTTAGTAAGATGTGTCACAAGATTCAATTAAGGAAAGATGACTGTGAAACATCATTGTTTCACCATGGTTTAATAAAACTGTTAGTACTAGATAACTTGCAGAAGATTGGTCGAGATTGGGACTCTTTTATTTTTATAGCTGGTTTTCAAAATAAGACAGGCCTCACCCCACTGCCTGTTAGAGAAAGAGAAAGGTTGACTGAAGAACCTACTCTTGCTAAACTAAGAAAGGAGATAAAAAGCAAGAATAAAACCAAAACCAATTTGAAAGAGTTAATAAAGCCATCAGTTATCAAAGAGACACCACAATCATCATCAAAGGAGAAAATCAAGCACCAGAACAATGCACCAGGGTCAAGTGGAGTTGAACAGGTGTCAAGAGTCAGAACCAGAAGTCAGTTAAATAGAGAAAAGGGAAAATCGATAGCTGTGGAAGAAAGCCCAATATCAAAAGCTAGTCTAAATGATTTGCTTGAGGCAATTGATTTTGAGCAAGCTAAATCAGTGCAGGTTGAGTCAATGCATATTGACCTAACTCAGTCATCACCCGAAAGCACCAAAAAATCAAAGGCCTCAAAAAGGTTAAGGTTTGAGGAACCTGGTAAAGAATTTATGTTCAAACCTCGGATGCTAGTCACCAGGAAGCAAATAAAAGTAGCTGAGCAATTGCACAGGGAAGAGGTAGCTGTGAAGGTACCTACAACAAAAGTAATTGAACAACTGCCTAAAGCAGAGGAGGCAGAGGAAATGAAAAGAAAACCATACACAAGAAGACAAGAAAGAGAAATGGAGAAGCAGCTACCCATAGCAGAAAAAGCAAAAGAAATCAAGAAGAAAGATATGAATAAAAAGGTCCCCATTTCCAAAGAAACAAAGACTTCATCTTCAAAAGAACAATGGGAGGCAACTGAAAAAGAAATGGCTGGGATGGAGAAGGCCGTAGCAGAAATTGCAGCCATGGAAAGGGAGGTTGCAAAACTAAAAGCTCAGCTAAATAAATTAGCTGCCAAATAAAATTGCAGATTTTAAAAGTCAGGTGCTGCCCCAAGGTTTTGCTCTATTTTACTTAAGTTCATTGTTTTTTAAGGCATGTAAGCACGGCATACAAAATCAAGGTAGATTAGGAGTTTTTGAAGCCAGAAGCGGAGCTATTGCAGTCACAAAGAATATTAATAGATTTATTGAAGACTGCGTCTTTGAAAAGAACAGCAGTTTCGTAGCGCGCTACGAAACTGCTGTAGATGCTGTTTTTTGGAAAAAATAACAAGTTTAATGATGAAGTCAGCAGATTTTGGAGAAAAGGGCTAATGAACATCAAGGAAACCAGATGAGGCTATCAGAGCCATTCAAATATTGACAAGTGTCCATCCTTTATAAAGGTAAAAGATTTGTCTTAAGCTAGAACTTTAATAAAGGTACTTTATTACCGGTGGTTAGGGTTTGGCTGAAGATGCATACGAAGATGTTGGCTTTTACACTTGTTCAATCAACAAGGCTTCCAGCATACCTGGAAATATGGTGATGCTCATCAAATTTTGAAGTATTAAACAGCTGGGAACACATGCCTAAACTTTCGAAGGATGATGGGGAACGAAGACCGTGAAAACAGGGGATTATTATTATGATACATGAACTATCAGCACGTTCAACATTCAAAGATAATTTGGTTTCTTACATCCTTATCTCAGCAATCACGGCCATAACTAAAGGAGACAGCTGTTGAAGACCTAGAAAGGAATCAGGATACGAGGAGAATAAATTAGAGTTTAAGTTTGATTAGAACTCTTTTGTAGTTACAGTTCAATGCTTAATAGATTTAATGAGTCTGTTAAGATAGATAAGGATAGTAAATGTTAGTCATCGAGCTCCCCTCATGCTGGAGGAGGAAGCTCCAAGTAGTTAGAGTTGTGTTGCTATATATAGCTGAATCTTTTATGTAATGAGGGTTGGATATTTATGCAAAAACAGAGTTATATTGGCCTGTGTATAAAGCTTTTTACAGTAATAGAAAGACTGTTTATTCTTCCCAAGATTCATACTTTGTTAAAATGCTCAAGATGTTTGTGGTTCTGTTTGATCTTTTATGTTTTACAGCTTGATAAGTATACAATCACTCTGAATTCACCTAGTGCTCAGACTTCCTGTGTATACTTATAAGTTGAGGTTCTTGTCCTTCATGTTTTACAGCTCTTTAGGTACACAATCACTCTGAATTCACCTAGTTCTCAGACTTCCTGTGTGTACTTACGAGTTGATGGTTATTTGAGAAATGTCTTGAATTTTTAAACATTACATGCCTTGGCTTCTATGAATGAGTAGTTGATAGTTTATTGAAAAGATGTTTGACCCCATGAGCCCAATGGAAGAAATGTTATGCTGTCTGTCCAACCATCATGTTTACTAAATTTTCATTTCAAGAGTTAGCCCTCTTTGTGCTTAAAGATAAATGAATAGTTTATTTTGAGAGAGCCCTCTCAGGTTAGGGAGGCTAATCCCTAGCTAAAAGTCTGGTTTGAAACAGTTACATAAGGTCTTACTGATTAGCAGTCATCAGTACTGGTTTTGTGATAACACATCCTCTGCACCGTGGTAAAGTGCATGAGCAACCTGATGTGATAGGCATATAGACGAGAGAACCTCCCCTCACAGCTGAAGTACTTCATGATCAATTTCATGAGCGGAGCATACTCATCTTTCAAATATCTTGAATGGGAAGACTCTTGTGAGCTGCCTCAAGAATCTGGCCTTGATGTAAGGCTCATAGTGTTGCCTATCCACCTTCTTTTCTTATGCCACTATTCTCCAACATTTGGTATGCATGTTGCCACTAAGATAGTTTCGGGTGTCAATGTGAAGGTGACCCCAGCCAAGATAGACTGACCTCCATGTAGGTGAAGCACAAAAAGACGGGCCAACTCATGATGAACTCTAACATTAGCCACCCTTTGACAAAATTCAAAACATGATAGGTGCTAGAAGCATGACATGGCAAGAGGGCAGGCCTGCAATTCAGTGAGGGTAGTTGGCTCATCCCTAACACGTTTTCCACTCTTGTGATGTGCCATGATTGCTGTGTGTACTGTACTTGGGCTGTCCTTTGATGATGGTGTGAAGCTAGGTGCCTTTGTGATATCTGCCACCAAGGGGAACAATGAAAAAAGGGAGTATTAGGAAGGGAGTAATATGATGGGAATAGGGGCTATGGGGAGAAGTTTGTTTAGGGATATGTAGGGGGTTTGGATATTTGATAGGGTAGGGTTTTGGGGTTTTGACAAGGTAGGGTTTTGGGGTGTTATGTTGGCAAATAAGAGGAGGGGATAGGGAATAGGGTTTGGTAGTGTTTTAGGGTAGGGATAATAGGAAAAATGAGAAAGGGAGGATAGGGAAAAATGGTAGGAGAGGGAAAAATGGAAGGAAAACAGAGCCTTGGCATCAACACCAGAATTATGCAACCCTAGCCACCATAGCTTTGATGTTTTTTGAGTGGTTGGTTTTATGAGTTTTATGGCAATTAAACATAGCCACCAACATATCATCCATAAAATTTGATGAGCAAGCTGTGATATAGAGCCTACATGTCAATTTTATGGGTATCACAAGCAATTTGAGGTGATTTGGCACGATGTCGGCCCTTTGTGGGTGTGCACCGCGCGCCAAACCCAGTGCGCCGCACCTATTGAAAACTTGCACTGTGAAGTGGCTCTGTGTGCGCCGCGCCCTGTGTGTGTGCTGCGCCCCTTTGTGTATGCGCCGTGCCCTGAAAACTGCCTCCAAATTCACTCCCAACATGCACTATGCACTCTCAAAGACTTTGTAATGTTTCCCTATGCACTTGATTTGCACAATGACTTTGATTTTGGTGGAAACTTGTATATAAAGACTTTGAAGTCATGGTTTAAATTTTTTCTTCTCCAAAAACCCATTTTTCTAATGTTATGTTTTGACACTTTTTCACTGACTTAAAGCAACACTGAATTTCACTTTCCCCTTGAAATTTTAGCTCAAATGATGAAATTTTCGGCACTCCTTGCAGGGATTGCATGATAGGGCATTTGGCCATGGAAACCATGACTGCACCTCAAGAAATCAACTGACGACTTTTTTGGAATTTTTATCACAAATGACATTGTTTGACTTTTCTTCAAAACAGAGTTTTGAAGAACAGCCGAAGTCTATCAACATGACGATGAAACTCTCTGAATCGTAACTATGTAACGGCCTCAGTCTGGCCTGCATGGCTTTATTGGGCATGTTTGAAGACCAAATTGATTAATCCCTAGACCTAATTGTCGAAAATGACTTTTGTCCATTAAGGGACCAGACCTTGACTGTCATGGACTTTAGTGATCATTGAGAAAAGACCCAAGCCAGCAGGAGCCAGACATGAGTGGAAATGACTAGCATGACCTTTTCCGTCAGATTATGGCATGCCCCTAGCGGGATGCAGCTGGGTGTATGGAGCGGGACTCCTAAAAATGAAATGCATAAAGAGTTTTGATCTTTGACGGAGGACGGACAAGACCGACTCTAACATTGGCTCCAATGGGGGATGGTAGCTCCTTGGAGGTGCCAAGAATAGCAGATCTCTGGAAGAGCTAGATAGTGCCTTTGTCCGTTGGGCTATGGAGTCATTATTTCAACAAACAACATAGGAATCTGACTCATTTATTAAACTAAAATGACCAAAAAAAAAATGACTCAAACTTGACATTGAAAGGACTTGAAGACTAACTTGACAAACTCTAACCAAACTGAAATAAAAAATGGTATTTACAATGACAGTGGAAGCAGCGTTAATAACTCAGAAATGGTACCGCTTGAGAAGCTGACCATTGATCGGCCCTCCTGGACAATCTTCACCATTCATTTCCTTCAGAAGAAAGGCATTCTGACCCCGATATGCTGCAATCTTGAAAGGACATTTCCAAAGGTTCTCGAACTTGTCGTGCTTGTCTCCTCATTCCTTGCATCCCACTTCAGCACCACATCGTCCAACTGAAATTTGTCCACCTTTGCTTTTCTGTCATAAATTTTCTTGATCTTCTCCTGCAATTTGGATGTGTTCTTGAAAAATTCTTCTCTGGTTTGCTGCAAGTGGACCATTTGATTCAACCTTCTCTACATGGGATCTTCTTCACTGCCAGCCTCCTGAAGAAGTTTTACCACCGGAGTAGCGAGAGAGGTAGGAAATACTGTATCAACTCCATAAACGAGCTCAAACGGTGACGTACCAATGGATTTCTTCTGACTGACCCGATCTGCCCAAAGTGCATTGACCAACCTCTTATGCCAGCGTTTCTTGTTTATTTCCAACAACTTCTTTATTATGTTGATCAATGATTTGTTCGAAGATTCCGCCAATCCATTGCCTTATGGATGATAGGTAGTTGAGTGACCTAAAATGATGTGATATTTATGACAAAACTCTACCATCCTTTTTTATTTGAAAGCTACCGTGTTATTAGTGATTAACTTATTTGGGCAACCAAAGCGAGACAATTTGTTATTTTCAAGGAATGAAATGATTACCGCATCAGTAGCTTGTCTAGTGGGAATTGCCTCAATCCATTTCGTGAAATAATCTGTCACTGTGAGGATCCATCTATGCTGACCAGAAGAAGCGGGATGAATTTCACCAATGAAATCCAATCCCCATTGCTGGAAAGGAGCACTCACCTCTATAGGCTTAAGTGGTAAAGGCTGTAACTTCTGCTTTCCTTCAAAAATCTGACACTTATGATAGCGCTTGACCATCTTATATACATCAGGAAACAATGTCGGCCAATAGTACCCTGCTCTTAGAATTTTATTAGCTGTTGACTTCCAAAAAAGGTGACCACCACAGTCTCCTTGGTGGCAGTCCTCCATGGCCTTCTTTGCTTCCTTTTCCACCAAACAATTTAACAGAACGCCACTAGGATCTTTCCAATACAGTGCAGAATTTAGAATGCAAAACTTGGCAGCTTTCAACTTGAGTGTTCTCGCTTTGTTTCTAGTCATGCTACGCGGTGGTGACAAATTTTTAAGCACATATATGATATCTGAATACCATGGAGAAAGAGCAAACATTTTAGATACCTGAATTGACGATCCTTCCTCATTCTCATCGGACATAACAACGATCAGATTTATGTCCAAGGCGTGAAAGTTTAATTCGGCCATTAAATTTTCCAATCCCTGCCCTTTCACCAGCTTTGTGGGCTTTATTTCCACATCATATTCCAACAAGGCTGCAATCCACTTGCCTCGTCTTCCTTCCGGATCGGTCTACACTAAAACATCTTTGACAACAGCATTAGGAACATAGGCTAAAATATGAGAATGTAGAATATATACCCGGAAATCTTTCAATGCTTTCACAAGTGCAAGGGCTTGCTTCTCAATGATGTTGTAGTTTAAGGTTGCATCTCTTATAACTCTACTGAAGAATGCAATGGGTCTTTCGTGATCATCTCTTTTCTGCAAACACTGCTGCCATAGTATGCTCCGAAGCAAATGAAAACAATATGAAATCCTGAGTGTAGTCCAGGCTGACTAGAACCGGAGCTGAGGAAAGAGCCAATTTGACCAAATTGAAAGATTTTACAGCCTCTTCTGTCCATTTCACTTGGTTTTCCTTCTTAAGCATGTTTTTCATCTCTCTTAGGTGTTCAACAAGATTAGGTACAAAGCGGCATAGAAAATTCATCTTACCATTGAACGATTGTATCTCTTTCTTATTCCGGGGTAGATCGATTTGCTGAATTGCTTGCACACGTGCTGGGTCAATACGAATGCCATCTTTTGAGATAATGTGCCTGAGTAGTTTACCTTCCTCCATGGCGAACGAGCTCTTCTTCGGATTCAGCGACAAGCCATATTTTCTGCAGTTTTAGAAAACAGTTTTTAGATGGTACATGTGCTCTTCATCAGATTTGGAAAACACCGTCAAATCATCCAGGTACACAACCAAAAAGACATCCTTCTCATTTGCAAAAGCCAAGTCCATTGCACGCTGAAATGTGGCACCCGCATTCTTCAAACCGAAAG
>APFE030478526.1:4740-19334 GCA_000404065.3 Pinus taeda
TCCTCTTCTTCATGAGTCATGCTAGAGCTTTCAGGTTCATTACTAGGTGTTTGCATTTTCTTTCCTCAGGGCATTAGTTACCGATAATAATGCTCTAATAGCCCTTTGAATTCCTTCAAAATAAATTTTCAAACGAATCTTAATCAAAAATTTAAAATAATCTACACACTTTTTTTTCAGTTTGTTGGAGCTCAATTTTGCCTCTCATGTATCTCTGTACTTTCAGAAAATGCAGTTCTGAAATTGCAACCTGTGGTATCCCTCCGTGTCATCTTTTCAATGCCACCAGTATGATCCAAATTGGATTCTCGATGGAAGAGTTATGTAAAACCTCCCACAGTGACCTGATTATAGACTAGTTCAGTAGAGCGAACTTGTACAACGTGCCACGAGTCACTATTTCGACCTTTAGCTCTGAAAAATATATAGAAGAAACTACAGTCTGTCCTCTTTCAGAGAAAAATTTATGACGATTTTCCCCAAGTCACCTCTCTGGAATGTAATTCAGGAGTCTGCAAAAAGACCAAATTTCTCAGATCATATCTCGACAAATATATCACAAATAGCTCTGAAATTCGGACCCGAGATTTAGCGCGTTGTCTTCTCAAATGGGTTTTTTTTCAACTTCTGAAACATTGCAGAAAAAAAGTTATAGTGAAAATTCCACGATGACGTGTTTGGAGCAGCGAAACCCTAGAATCCAAAGCTCTGATACCAAATGTTATGAAACCAGCACAAGAAAAGATAGAAAAGATAGATCAACACCTTATAATTCAGCCTCTTCGACAAGGCAACCTCCTTTACATTACATAAATGAATAATTCTTGGATGATTCAAATGAAAAAACCTCCTTTCTATATATTGGAGTCTAAGGAGTCACAATATAACCCAGCCAACCTAACAATAATAATATAAAGCCACAAAAATAACAATAGAGGGATTCTATGGGGCACAGTAATATCAATATGGGGACAATAGGGGCACAATGATATTAATAAGGGGTATAACTACAATAGTAATGGGGTAATCACTAGTATTATAGGGACCCAACAAATTCTTTCATGGTTTCATGTTTATATTTTATGCTCTGATATATGATTTTGTTTTTTAACTTTTGCATGGTTAAAGAGTAATTAATTGAAGAAAAAGTTCATAAGTGACATCACTAGTAATTCACCACCCCCCCTCAATAGTGATCTAGTTTCCAACACATCCATTCTTAGAAAAGGTTGTTCATTTCACAATAAATCCTTGGTATGATCTACAATGATTTCCCATTTAATAATGTCATGTGGATCAAAATCTATATCATATTATTTTCTTTCATTTGGAATCTCCATCCACACCAAACCTATACATGTCAACCTCCTCAATAAAAGTTGAGGCTTATGGTAATCTAGATCAATATGCACATCCCCTTTCTAGATATGAGAAGGTCGGCCTCTTTCTCTATATACAACTAACAAAAATATATAACCTTGGCTCCCTATTTTACATCCAAAAATATATTTAAGGCTTGAATATATCTTTAACGATTTCACGCAATCTGTCCTTATGAAGGCAATCAATGCCCCATGATAGTTGCATGGAGATTTTAAATCTAAAAGACCACCTGAGAGGAAGAAAAAATTCATGCAAGTGACCATGAAGAGTTCCATTAGGTATGAACTCATACACAAAAATACTTTAACATGTCTCCTTACAATAGCCCAATAGTTCCTTAGTGTAGAAAGCATCCAATAAATTCCTTGTGTGAAGTGCCAATTGTTCAAAAGTTGCGACAAATTTAATGACTGGGCTAGTTTGTCTTAATTTAGTGAGTCTCCCTAAGTCTTAATTTAGTGAGTCTCCCTAAGTCATGAGTGTTTTGATCAAACAGAGGCATGATGGCTTTAATAAAATTGGTCCATGACTGATAACCATCATGGGCTCGTTGATTCCAATCCCACTATCTCCATATTTTTGCATCCATATACATGATGCCTAAGTGGAGTTTACTTATTTCATATGTGATGTTGGAAATGTAGAAATAGTGCTCCATTGAGTAATCTAACTAGTTGGGTCTAACCCATGAAGCTTTCTCAAATCAAGCTTAGGAAGGTGTTGCCACACAAGGTTATTTATGAGATTGTTTCTTTGGGTTTCAAAATCTCGAGAAGATTCTTTAGAGGGTATTTCATAATGAAAACCTTGACAAGTCTCAAAATGAGATTTAAGAGTGGTAGTGATGCCCATCTTAATGGCCACTACTTATAGCCTCTTGGTGATTTTTTCTATGTTGGAACTGAACCTTTCCACTTTGACATCCACTCTTTTTATGTCAGGAATAATACTCATAGAAATGTGTTCACCAATAGCCTAGACTTTTGTTTCCATCTTCTATGTCATGGCATGACTAATGACCATACATGAATGCGAGTAATATTGTGCTGACATAATTAAAAATTGTTGTACGAGAACAAGATGGATAAATTTCACTACTTCACAATGGAGTCATCTATGGAGGTGGAGGAATTGCCCAACAACCAAAAGTGGTTAGAATCCAGGAAAAATAATTTCAAAAAATCTTGTAGAGGAAGTGTTTGAATCATGTTTTTGATGGTGGAAATGGATTCGGCACCATCAAAAACTTTTGGGGCACTTAAAATTTTGAAGGTTTTCAGCTGCAACTTCGATTTACAAAACTTTCTGCTGGATTTTTTCAAAACATTGGGAGAATTTCCATAACTTTAAGGGAAAAAAAGTAGTCTCATTAGACTGCAGCCTTCACAAGTCAAAAGATTGAAACCTAATGGTTCCAACTAGAGGTTATGCTCCATTATTCTGAATTCTATCAAGGGTTCCATTAAACAAAAAACCACTAAGGGGGACCTTTGTTAGTGATATAGGACTAACAAGGGGTAGGGTCTTTTTGAGATCTCGGTTGTTGATCTCCATGACAGTTGTATTCCAAACTACCAAAGTGGGACCTCTAATGGCTTTATCCACTGACGAGGTGTAGGTCCCTCTTGTTGTTGGATGGGGATGGGTAGCCATGTGGTGAAGGATGTGATAAATACCCACTAACTTGATAACCCTTAGAATAAATACAAAAGGGTGTGTGATCGTTGACTGGGCCCTACTTGATGTCAAAACTAAAATTTGAGAATAGAACCACTTGTAACCTCCACCTTAATGGTTGACTCTAGATTGTTCATGAATAATGTGACACTATGTAAATTTTCCATCCACACAAAAAGGAGAATCTAGATCAGTGAGATATCAACTGGAGAAATGTCGGTCAACAGTTATTTTAAGAAAGTTTGGTACGATGAATTGAAAAAATCACTTTTAACTTTGTTTCCTCTATCTTCCCCAAAACTCCTAGAAAACAAAAAGAGAAAAGAAGAAAAAATCCACTTTGCCAAGGAAAGTGCTATGATACCACCAAAATCCAAAATTTATGACAGAGTAATATAAATAACCCCAAAAACATAAGAAAGGACAAGAAATGGATCTTGATATTACTGAGCACACTAAGTGAGTGAAGTTCACTTACCTCATCAAGGGAGCAACATCCTATGAGAAAAACTCCAAAACAAGACTCCCCTTTTAAATTACTAGCTAGTCTTATTTATAGCATCATGGTCCTACTACTTGTGGTCCCTTTATTAATGAGTTTAACTCACTTAGGGGTTTTATTTATATCAACAACGAACTAATCAGCCCCTTTTACATTAACTAACTAATCAACTACTTGTCATCCCGCTATTAATACGGGTCAACCACTTAGCAGGTTTATTTATTAAAGAGATCAACTGAGCAATTAGTGGTTAGGGTAGTACCCTAACAAGAAGACATCCAATAATTTTATGAATTTTTATCCAAATATTAAAAATTATACTTTGAAGGAAGACATTCAATCCTTTCATGGATTTTCTTACAAAATATTTGAAGGCATTCACTTTGTTTCTAAAGAGAACAACACACACTAAGAAGCAATCCATAATCATTTGTTCTATCAAGATAAAGAGAGAAAAATAAATAAATAAAATATTTAAGGAAAAATGTATGCATTTAATCTAGTAAATCAAATTATTAAAATGTCCCCTTTTATTTTTAAAATGTAAACAAAGGAATTAGTATATAGAAAAATCTGAAATTTTAAAATGTCCCCTTTTATTTTTAAAATGTAAACAAAGGAATTAGTATATAGAAAAATCTGAAATTTTGCTTTTGGCATTTGCAGTATGCTTCGGCTTCCCCTTAAAAAAACATCTTAAATTACTTTAATATACCAAAAATAGATAAGGAAAAGATTATAATTCATACAACATCACACATTATTCGAAATTTCCAATCAATTTAAAACCAATAAAAATAAAGTTCCCCTTTAGAGCATTGTATGTATTTTTTCATATGAAACACGAGGGTGAAATTTTAAATCTTCTTATAAGTCATTTTTGTGTCTCGTGATCAAAATTTAAAAGCACCTGAACATTATATACACTTTAGTCTATCAATGCACATCAAGGTAGAAATGCAATAAATCCTACATACAATAATAGGAAATATATAAAATATAAAGGTTAATACCATGGTTTTTGGCATATAGGGAGTCACAAATATCAGTTGCCATGATTTTTTAGAACCAATACCTTGATTATTTGAACCTCACTCAATGGCTACATTACAAACAAAGAGTCAAATATCTCTTTAGCCTAGCAGAAGTTATGCAATACAACTTATGTGTAAAATAATAGAAATAAAGTTATCAATACCTTAGGTGTATGAGGACATGGGTGGTTTTTCACCAATTCCTCACCCATATTAATTTCACCTATAGAAGTAAGACCATACCCTTTGGATGAAATACCTTTTGGATGAAACAAAGCTTCCAATAGCAATTTTTTTATTTGTTTTAGATCGGTCATTTATGAGTGACACAACTCCATTTGGAATCGATGCATCTACTAAAAAAGATTTCCATCCATAAACTCCAATAGAAGAAATACCTTAATAGTGTGCATATATTTTCAATAGGTCCTTTTGCTTACCAAATTGGCCTTAACTTGAGTTAATCCAAACAACATTTGTTGGGTTCAATTGAATGATGCACTACCTCTCTTCAACTCTAGGAGAGGGAATATATTTTTGAAAGGAAACTTTCTTCATATAACTCATAATACCACCACGTATAAGAGGAGAATCCATAATGGTCTGCATCTCATTTCCAAATTTCTTTACTCCATTCTCTAAATTCCTATTCAATATTATAGATCATGACTACCTTAGAGTTGAATCACTTTCACATCTACTAGAAGGTCATGATTTAGAAAACCTTTTTCTAGTATCAGATAGCCCATGGGTATTGTTTCTATAGTTTCCACTCACTCTCCCCAAATACCTTTATTTTTCATGTGCCTCCCATTCTCAACCCCATTCCAAATATTTTTTATGTTCTAGCAAGTCTTACATAGGGACTGAAGAACTATGAAAAAAACTAGCATATGCACATGCATTTCCGATGAGATATCAGTCAATGCTTTTCTAATCACTACTCCTTATATTAGTATGTACACCTCTTCTACAGGACAAAAGTGGTGTTTCTAATGATCTTGTATATTGAGGTGAGTTGCAGTCACCATAAGTGGCTCCAAATCGTTGTAATTGAATAGGTCTATGTATAGATCCAAATGGAGAATCCAAATTGTCTATATTTCACCATAGAAACAAAGCATATCTTTCATTGATATAACATATAGAAAAGATTTAAACAACAACACAAATTTAAAATCTATACCACCTATAGAGAGGATTATATCAAACTTGAAAGGGATTCTTTTGGAACATGTAGTGAAGTTCAATTTAACAAGTATTGGACTTCAAATAAATTACCTTCATTCATTGGTTTCAATATAATTATTAACAAGAAAATTTAAAATCCCTAAAAAATGAATGAGATAGTATTTGAATAGTAAAAACCTACAAGAGGCCAGAATCAACAAAATAAGAGATTTCTAGTACAAATAACATAATCTTTTAAAAAAATATTATAGCTTAGCATAAGAATAAACCTAGCCTAACATAATTGAAAGGTATTTCTTTCTCATTGGGTCATTAATAATGTCCTTACAAAAAGAAAATATTTTTATTCATGTGTTTAAGTTATGGACAACTCAATGATAAGGTCCTTGTTATTCAAAAAACTCTTGTTGTCTTCACTTGGTGAGGTTAATGGGTATGCAACAAACATTTTCTCATTCTTTTTTTAGTATAATTGTATTTCTTTTCTCATCATCATGGTTATAATTTTTTGTGTTTTTACCTGTTTTGAAAAATTTATCAATGTAATATTTGCTTCAATTTTTTTATTTAAAAACTTTATGTGACTTATATGTGTCATTTTTGTGGACATATAAGATATTTAACATTATAGTAATCTAGTATAATGTTTTGAGGTATGTGTCATCAATATTATATTTAGAAATGAAATTTTATATGTTTTAATGGTTAAGGACTTGGGGTTATGGGGTTAAACGTTTAAGGTGTTAACAATTATAGTTAAGGATTTAGGGGTATAGAGGTTAGGGCTTACAATAGAGTGGTTAGTAGGTTATACCTTTAGGAATTAGAGTGTTTAGGGGCTATTTCATTTAGGGTTAGGTATTTTAGGGCTTAAGGGTTAAGAAATTTAGTGGCGATGGGTTAAGGGCTTAGGGTTTATAGGGATTGGGGTATTTAGGGTTAATAAATTAAGAATTATGGGATTGGGAACACTAAGTAATATAAAATCTTCGTCGATACAAAAGTTTTGTTGAAGTGTCACAATTAAAATAATTAACATAAATAATTGATTCATATTCTAGTACTTGTTATGTAGTATTACTTTTGTTCCTAGACTAAATTAGTCATTCATGTTAGTTATTTTTAGTTAGGTCACTTATGATTTCTCTTTTTTAGTAGTATTTCATATGGAAAAGTTGTGGTAAATAACTTTTTTAGTCACCTAATCATTAATTTCTTATTTTCTGCTAGTGACATACAAAGTAAAGTAATTAAAGAAAAAATAAAGGACTAGTCCCTTAACTTCTGTTGAACTTGAAGTAATAGATTTGATTTTATGTAGTAAATGAAAAGAGTCTAACGATATTGGGTATGACATTTCATATTGAACTCTACAAATAAATTATAGGACAATTAATTATGTCAAGTACAATTACTTGTATGTAAACCGTTTGAACATAGTAATAAAGAAAAGTGTATATCAACAATAGAGTACATTCATGCAAGACAAAATCAACATTTATAAGGGACTGAAGCTCAACTAAAATAATAGGACATTTTATATAGTCTATCAAATATCCATATATTAAGTTGAATTGTAGGTCACAAATAAATATATACACATGCTTGTAGATTGAAGAAAAAATATACTAGAATATCTAAAGGCTCTTTGCCTTAGAGAAATTCACAACCCTCTTAGGGTTATAAAACGAAAATGATGAAAGACCTTCCTACCAAGTTTAGAGAACAATGATTTTCGGACTCTATTGAGCAACCTTTTACAATAATACACAAGCGAACATTGGAGAAGGTAAATGCAACTAGCTTATTATGAGAATAATTTGATATCATTCGATGTGGTTGAGAGGTAACTCGTACTAAAAGAACAACTAATATGAGTGCAATCCATCTAGTAGTATGTACCCATAAAGAGTAAATTTTAAGAAATTATTAGAATACAGCTTGTCAAATTTATTGTATATAAAGAATATTGTTATGCCAATGAAGAACTAGAGAGGAAAGGTGTACATACCTGAGCGAGGAAAGAAAGTTATGTCACACAACCATCTCGAATCTATTAGAATATATTTTTGTGAATATAGTTTCAATATGATTAAAACTAGAAATTGTGGAAAAGAAACAAAAATCCCCAAGTAATATATTTAATACCAAGATTTTAGAACTGGAATGGGACACATCATGCCGAAACTATAACATAGAGCAAATTTATGAGTATTAGTAGGTTCAAATATTAAAAACCCTATGATAATAATAGCCCAAACCTGAGGAAGGGAAACTAGTAATAAACAAAGATAAAGGGGTTAACAGAAGTTCACTGTACCTTGACAATGGAGTGAGGAAATCACTTCTCCTCAACTCTGAAATGAGGGTCAAATAAGCAACTCTAAACATCAAAAATTTGTAATAGAAATAAATGAATATGAAGGGTGATTGGTCCGGAAAGAGTCAAATGCAGAATAGTTTAAAGAACCACAAATTAAAAGTATAACCTCCATAAATCCACTAGAAATTTTTTAGAAGTCCCTATGCCATAAAAGGATACCACATATACATGTAAAACCTAAAAGGTAGAAAAAATGTAAAGGAGAGTGAACCTACAATATAACCATAGCAATTTGACCAATGGGTCAAAAAAACATCACTATTTTCTCTAGATAGAGAGTGTGTGGAAGAATGTGGGCCATAGATGTAGGAATATGAAGCAATGGTTATGGTATAAGGTTGATCAGCACTTTTGCTCCAATTAAACAATTCGAAAAAATCAAATTGAAAAAACAAGAATATGATTTTCTACCCTAAGTTATAACTTGCTATAATGTCCACCGTCAGATTTCTAAACTTGATGTAAACCATTGATTTCAAGATTAGTTATCATACCATGAGAAGGAAAAAGGTGAGGGTGAACACATGACCCCTCATGTTTAGCTACAGGTCCAAGGAAGAGAATCCATAAATTATAAAATGTACATAAGCAACCAAAGAAGTATATTAAAACATAAAAGCTAGTAGAAGTAATTAATTTTGTAGTAAGTCTTACAACCAATTTCATGTTAAGTCATGAAATGAAGGTGAATATGAGGAGAAAAAGGAGCAAAGACCCTAACTTTCTTGTACACATTCGCTAACAAAATATGAATAAGGCTATTATGGTCTACTATTATTAAAGTGATTTAAAATAATAATCATTATTATATGATGCATAAAACCATTCGGATTTAGGAGTGTTATGTATTTCACATGAAAGGTGTTATGGTGTGAATGTGAATAGGTAATCAAAGGGAAAGGGATTTCATGTTCTAGTGGCATGCATATTATTCATGATTTTATGGTGAGGTGTTCACTCAATTAATCGAGAGGCTCTCATTAAGGTCACACTAGCAATTGATGAGGCATATGCCAAATTTTTTTACATATGGTAAGTTGTTGGATCATGTAAGTGATAACGGAAATCAATAGGGTAGGATCAGGTTATCAGAATCTCTTTGCATACATGGGATGGAGACTGGGAAACATATCCTAGAGGCTCATACCAGAGTTCAATGTAAGAGGAATAGAAAGGCACTAAAATGTACATTTGATAACAATTTCCTTAGCTTTCACCATGGAATTGTATGGGACCGAGTGGTGAGTCTTTGAGTGTTCATTGATATGTGTGAAAGTGAGATGAAGTACTCAGTAAAAAATCAATGGTCTACCATTCTTAAGTATGCCGCAAAGGTTAGTATGTTCATGAATAGATGATTTGGGGTAAACTTTCTCCACGAGGATGATACAAAGCATATTCTCAAGACTCACTGGGTTTGAGGTCACAATTTGTCACAATTATAAAGGTGGTACATTGGTTTCAATCTACTATCTGAGACTCTAACTAATAGTTATGTTTGGGTCAATTTATCTAGTCTCCCATTGGAATTTTGGACTAGGAAGGTCTTCATGGATATTGGGGACCCCATCAAATTCTTTTCTTACATGGATCCAAGTTATCTGGGTGTCAGGGATAAGTGAGTCACTTAGGTTTTGGTTGAGGTAAATTTTTCATGGGGTCCTCCTAAGAATGTTGATTATGAGTGGGGACCAATAAAAATTCCACAACGTGTGGAATTTTGGGGCATTCCATTTAGGTGCCTCTTTTGTCATCACATTGGTCAACTCATAAATCATTTCCCTTGCAAGTATCAGTTTTTGTTGGGATATTTGCATTGGAAGTTTGCTTGTACGTGTCAATCGAGAAGGAGATCTATTTTTGAGAATTTTCACATTAGATTTTTTTCATGACTATGACATGTTTTTTGATAATTTAGATAAATTTCCTTCTTCTTCTTCAGCTCTGTTAACACTCAGGTTGTTCCCAGAAGTTGTAAGAAAGGGAATACAACCGAGGTAACCAAAGACCAATATTTTAGAATAGATTCTAGCCAATTTGCATCTAGAGAGGGCTCTCTCTTTATGATTTAACTTTGTTTTGAAAGATATTAGGCTAGTTGTGAGGTTCAGGGGTTTTGTTTTATTTTTGTATGGTGAGATTCAATAGAACAGAGGTGTAAGTCTAAAAAGTTCAGTCCATTGGGCTAATGGAGTCAACGAGGATGGATTTCTGGATTTAGTTTCTTAACAGATGATGGTTTCACAGAGCAAGGAAGTCAAACAGGGAGCAAACAGAGATTTGTATTGGATGGGATGGGCTTAAAATGGTTGAAGGGCAGTTAAGAATCCTTCAACATATTTAACATAGGAAAATGGATGATTATCACTAAGGAGCGGTTAATAGTTCCCTATCAAATAATCCATATGATAGAATTAGGAAACAGGAGCAATTAAGAGTTACATTGTTTATGCTAATCCTGAAGAAAGCACAAAGAATGATAATGAATGAAACACGGAGTGTAGTCAAGCAATTTCTGAATTAATCTTTACCATTACCATTTAGATTGTGAACATAGATGATATAATGAAACTAGAAAATAACAAAATAGAGGATAAAGGGACTTATTGGTCCATTGGTTCATTCAAGAATTTTGTGACAAGTCCTCTGCTTCAATTCTTCATCCAATGACTCTAGCAACAGTTGATTCCAAAAGCTTTTGTATTACAAAATTTCAGTATTACAGCAAAATCTAAGAATGCCTCACCAACCCCAAATACTTCGAATGGTGGGGTATTTATACAAATTATCTTTACAAAATATCTCAAAAAATATGTCACAGAGATAATATCTAGTGATGATTCATCGTTTTTTACAAAACATGGAGATGAATAGTTTCGATAACAGGGAAACATAAATGATGCTGTGATGGCTGTTTTGTTCTGTCAGATACACTAGAGGTAGGCCTTGTGAGTGGGTGTAGAGTTATCTTCCACTGATACGCTATTCTGGCTGCTCCAACTTTGCTTGGATATTTACTCCATCCTTGTCTGATACACTTTGACTGATATGACCCTTATTCATTTCTATTCTACATTTATGGTAGATGACCCAAAATTTATGTTACCAAAGATACCAAAGATAAGTTCATAAGATTCCTAACATATCTTGCCACCACTCTGGTTCTGGTAGTTTATGTCTCTGCAACTTTCTTAAAGTTTCATCGGTCTCTGTATATCTAAAGAAACTAGGTGGGATGGCCAACAGATTCTTTACTTCATGCTCAATGTAGAACAAATTTTCTAAGTTGTCGTAGAGAGCTTCGCCAAATGGAAGTGCCTTCTCTCCTGAAGTAATTGCCAATGAAGTAATTTGATTAGTAGCATATTTATTCAATTTATGTGTATAGTCTATGTGTTTCATCAGGCGGTCATTACTTCCCAGAGGACTTGGTAAACCTTTTCTATGCAAAACTGTGAACCTTTCTGTGAAAGATTTGATCTCCACCTGCATGTCTTGGCATCTCCTTTCCAAATTTTTCATTAGAGTTCGCTTGGTTAGAACTCTCTTAATTTCTAGAATGGTACCTATTCTATCTATGATACACGGTGCTTCCAGTTCTTCACTGGTCTTAGTGTTCAAAAAATGTATTATCATGTTTGCTTGTCCCAGTATCTGCCCTAATAAAGTTCTTATTTTTTGAATCTCCACTTGGGCCACTGCTATCAAGTCAATCTTCTCATAAATAACCTGAATAGATCTCCACACTGTACCAAGGGACTGATTGATGTTGGCCAACAGAATACCTTTGATTTCTGCCAAAGGTTTTTCTAGAGAGAGATCCTTTTCCAATGCTTTCACTTTATTCGTAATGCTTTAACCTCTCTTATTTTCTCTACCACTCTTATCTTGGATTTGTCATAGCTTATTTCTAACTTTGCCAATTGTTCCTTGACCTGCCTCAATTCTAATACTTGGAGTTTTAATTCCTCCATGGCTTTTATCAATTCCTTTGTGGTCATGCCAGTACTACTACCTTTTGATGTTGTAGTTGTTGTTGTTGATGTACGTGTAGTTATTTCTATTGTGGTTTCTAGAATAGTGGGAGGCAATGTTGTTACAACTATGGAAGGGGTAGTTGTGACTGCAGGGATTACTTTAGGTGGTTGGGAGGTTTATTTTCCCTTCTTTTCTTTTAGCGCTGTCTCCAATGCCTATTCAGTATCAGTTAACCTTTCATTTAGCTTCATGAGCAATTCCATTATGTCCTCTTCTGACTTCTGATGTACAACTTCCGCTGTCTGTGGATGCATGCTAGGGGGAAATTTAAGCTGCTTCCTTAGGGCAACAATATCATCCTCTTTCTTCTTCATCAGTGCCTTTATTCCCTTGGCATCTTTTGGATCATGTCGTAGCTCAATGATAATCTCTTAGCAAGAGAAGAGGCCTTCTCCAAATCTAGCTAAGCAGAGGTGTTCTCCAAGGAGTTTTGCAATCTATGAGCCAACATAGCTTTATCAGCTAGTGTGGAGTAGACCATCTCTCAAGTCTATTTGTGCAGCTCAATCTGGTCCATAGGATGAATGTCCTTGGCCATGACCTCCAAATTTGTCCTGACGTAATCAACTGTTAATTATGGTTGCTGCACTTTGGGCTTAAAATAACTCATGATCATCTTGCCCTCTTTAATATCATAGGCAGACATCAACCTTTGATAGTTTGTGGGGGCCATCTTAAGATACTAGTTATAAAGTTGAACTCTTAGTGGGTCGTTTCTGGCCTTGATCTCTGTGAATGTCCTTTTTATGTCGGAGGCATGTTTGCTTTGTGGCCTAGTGGACGAAACTTCCACACTATGCTGCCTTTCTAGCTTCTGTCTGTGTGAGCTAGTTGATGTGTCCACCACTGGGGAAGTCTGCTGGCCGACTACCCTTTCACCTCTTAGACTGCTTGTTGTTTCTTCAAATATTTCCTCTTTAGAGTAAGGATTTAATCTTTGCATCTTTGCAGCCGGTTGCTTTACAGGTACACTCATGGGTATGGGGTCTTCCCTGTCTCTCTTTTTGCCTTTTTCCTCATTTAGAGGAGTCTGCAATGTAGGAATCTTTGCTGCCTTGGTTTGGACTGGAGGAGTATGCCCCTGCTAATCAGTCATTGCTTGTTGCTCTATGCTTGCCACCTCCTTGCCCTGACAAGAACCTGTAACTAGTGTGTTGGCTTCTTTTACAAGCTACTATTAGGTCCCTATAATACTAGTGATTACCCCATTACTATAGTAGTTGTACCCCTTATTAATATTGTTGTGCCCCTATTTCCCCCATATTGTTATTACTGTGCCCCATAGAATCCCTCTATTGTTATTTTTGTGGCTTTATATTATTATTATTAGGTCGGCTGGGTTATATTGTGACTCCTTAGACTCCTATATATAGAAAGGAGGTTTGTCATTTGTATCATCCAAGAATTATTCATTTATGTAATGTAAAGGAGGTTTCCCCCTCGAAGAGGCTGAATTCTAAGGCGTTGATATATCTTTTCTATCTTTTCTTGGGCTGGTTTCATAACATTTGGTATCAGAGCTTTGGATTCTAGGTTTTCGCTGCTCCAAACAGGTCATCGTGGAATTTTCGCTATAACTTGTTTTCTGTGACGTTTAGAAGTAAAAAAAAAAAAAACCCATTTGAGAAGGCATCGCGCTGAATCTCGGGTCCAAATTACAGAGATTTTTTCACTACATTTTCGAAGATATGATCTAAGGAAGTTGGTCCTTTTGCAAGACCCTGAATTACATTAAAAACAAGTGACTTGGGGAAAATTGTTATAACTTTCTCTCTGAGCATCAGATTGAAATTTCGTAAGAAGGTACAAAAAGAGGACGGAAAGTAGTTTCTTGCATATAGTGTTTAGAGGCAAAGGTCAAAATAGTGACACGTGGCACTTCATACAAGTTCGCCCTTCTGAAAAGGTCTATAATCAGGTCACTGTGGGAGATTTGGCATAACCCTTCATTGGAGAACCCAATTGGGGTCAGACTAGTGGCATTGGAAAGAGGACACAAAGGGCTACCATAGGTCGCAATTTTAGAACTAGATATTCTGAAAGTATAGAGATATATCAGAGGCAATATCGAGCTCCTACAAAGAAAACAAAGGTGTGTAGATTTTTTTAAATTTTTGCTTAGGATTGGTTTGAAAATTTATTTTGAAGGAATTCAAAGGGCTAGTAAAGCATTATTATCGGTAACTGATTCCCCGAGGAAAGAAAATGCAAACACCTAGTAAGGAACCTGAAAGCTCTAGCATGACTCATGAAGAAGAGGAAGAAATGCTACATGATATATCAAAATTACAAGACCAAGTTCAAAAAATGTCAGCCTCACAAAAGCTAACAGAAGCTAAGATAAATGGCATGGAATCTAAGATAAAGGGCGTGGAAGCTAAGTGGA
>APFE030478527.1:0-15840 GCA_000404065.3 Pinus taeda
ATAAAGTGTCTAACCTCCTTCCTACAAACAACATGAATAAACTAAGAAATGCATGCATAAGCAAATAAAAATGAATGGTTTGAGCAAGTAAAATAGGCCAAAATGAGCCCAAATTGTACCAAAATTGGGGCTCATCAACTAGTTTCATTTTTACACAAGCTTGAAACAAAGATAAAATATGAATGAGATGAGTTTGCATGCCCCCAACATAATGACTCAATTCAAGGTACATGCCCCGCAAGCTTCATTTCATTCAGGGAAATTGAAAAACCAATGGTAAAACTAGGAAGGGATAACGTTTCCATATAGGGAGCACCAACATTTCTAAAAGAAGGAAAAGGACTAGGATTCCCATAATAGGGGTTGCCTTGGTTGGTGAACTCAGGAATTGTTGCCATTAGTCTCAATGTAAGATCTACTAAGGAGTATTTCCAAAGGAAGGATGCTTTTCTGCAGTCAATTAATTGATTTTAGAAATTAACAAAAAAAATAATTAAAAAAGGCGTAAGCTAGACAAAAAGAGTTTACCAAGTTCGTGGAATATATAATACCTCCTGGTGAACCCAGAAGTACGAGCATGCAATCTCCCAAAATGTTGTGTTTGGTTTATCACGTTTACAAGGCGACCGACTCGGTTACCTATGGATGGATAACAACCTATAGGGGGCTCCCAATACATACGTGACGGTACGTGGGGGTGTAGTCCATAGTAGTGCTATCTAAAACGTAACTGGTTAATGAGAGTGTTCCCATATACTCACCATGCGTGGAGCACCTCCGATATACCTGAAAGTACTGAAGAATAATATCCTATACACCTTTGTACATGGAATGAGATTTCACCGCCGAGATACAACGCTGGAAACTAACGAGAACACCTACGTTTAACAATGTCAGAACACGTCTCTATCCTAGACCTCTAAATGTTTGCGTTAAGTTCCAAAAGCTCCTTAGGTTAATTGAGGTAAATTTTAATGTTGATATTGAATTAAGTTTCAATTCCAAGGCTCAAAATGATGCCACCTGAACACTTATGATGCAACTATCATGAGAATAGGATCCTTTCCATTTCGATGAAAGATAATATAATAAGGGAAGAGATTCAAACAATGATGTAACAACGAAGAACGCAACAAACAAAGCCTTCCTAACTAGATCTTTCTCTTTCACTTTCCAAATGAAATGCCAAAAAGTAAAAATATTTTCACTTTACCTAAGATGCACTTATATGAATTATGATTTTCTTTTGATTTTAAATGATCTAATGCAACTAATGTATCAACCAAAGCAGAGTGAAATTCACTTACATGAAAATATTTTTCACTTTTCCTTTTGAACAAATGATGATGCACTTCTTTCAGCTTGAGAATCAAACAATGTGATATATGCTTGATTATAAACCAAAAAATAACTTTCCAATGTAAATAACCTAATGCATATTGAAAAGAAAATTTTGAAAAATGTGCTAAAACAAATGCAAAATGATGCTTTTCAATGATTTCCATAGAATATCAACTCTCAATCAATCAACAAAAATAGTATCCCAATGACACAAACAAGTAGCAAACAATGACCAATTCACTAGAAACCCTAGAAATCAATCAGATTTTAACTAATATTACTTCAAAGCCAATGAGACAATTTTCGCAAATTAATGAGACAACTAGACAAAACATTGAAAAATCCAAGCACAAAGGACATGGAAAGACCTTAGAGTTCAAGACACGCTGGACCCTATGACAAAAACCCTAAATTTCTCAAATTTCAGGGATCATCGCGACTGTTACAGTTAAACCTATGCTGATAGTGGTTTCAGCATGACTAGTATTAAGGAAAATGCACTAGCAGCGTGAGTTTTCCAGGCAAAAATGTGTTGGAAAATAAAGATTGGGAAAAATAAAAAGAATTTCAAAGGGAAGTCTAGACTTAACACTCTAAAGTACTAATCACTTAAAGAGCAGACCTATACAAAATTGAAATGACCGATAATTCAATGGTTGACCAAACTGATTCAAAAGACCAAACACAAGAAAGAGGTTGACAGGGTTATAGGATCCCTAGTGGAGTCACTATTTTGTTGTGAAGACAATCCATTGTGCGGACATAAGCGATCTGTCTAGTCCTATGAGAGGATCTAGCAACAAACGACACAAACTAGTGCAGGCTTTCCTAGTTTATGTTGAAAAATGCAAAGTGAGAGAGAGAAACCTACCTCACTCTGATGCTAAGTGCTCAAATTTTGGTGATGATATCGATCCCTTAACTTTGAGGCTCGCTCCTTTCTATTCCTTGTGTATGAATACCTACAAGAGAGATCAAAAGACAACAAGAGATACAAGAGCTTACATAGTATAATTCAAACATAAACTACATGATAGATCAAGGAGCATCATGCTAAATGAATAAAGATTTATACACTTATGGAAAGTAAACACCAGATGTATTTATTAATGAATAAAAAAGGGAAGCATACAACCATTGCCTTGATGTTGGATACCTCCTTTGTAGTGGATTTACAAGTCCAAGCCAAGACCATTCAAGCACTCCTTCTCCTTAGTTAGATGGGAAAAATTTGGGCATAGTTTTAGCATAAGAATGCAGGAAAGCAATGACTAGCCCATTGAGGAAAGTGAAGAACGAATTCATAGTTAGGGAGAGGAAGTTAAAGATCCACCAAAGGGGGAAGAAATTCCTTATCCCAAAGGTAAGATCCCTAAAGGTAGGATTAAGGGCTCTAAATGGGAGTACTCAACCATATCTCCATCCAACAACTACCATCTCACCATTCTCAAGGCTTCTAGTAAGAGAAGCTTCTACTCCATTTTTGGAGAAAATGCCTAAAAAGGATCAACACAGATTTTCCTATGCAAAGTTGCAATGCCAGCGCTAGTCACTTGTTAGACCAAAGGATACTAGCATGGGTTTTCCTACTAAAAGTAGCGCTGGGCTTGCAAATAGGGTTTTTTGACAAGTTTTTCAGATTACTTCAAGGCATTTCTTCTTGATATTATTAGGGATGTGTTTATCATATAATTCATGGTGAATGAGTTTACAAAACTTTTGTCACTTTATGAAATTTGTGAAGGCAATGTCACAAAGGGCGACACTTCAGGTACAGAGTTGGGAATGTGACAAAATACTAAGTAACACTTGGCCGAAGTTATAGTAGATAATCTATCCACGACCTCGACCAACTCTGCCACCTTGACCTCTTCTTTGATAACTACCTTGAACATCACACTGTCCACTTCCTTCATGTCCATGCTCTTCATATTGCATTCTATATGTGTCAGCACCATGATCCATCATTAATTCATAATCTCGACAATTATTCTTATCATGTCCCATCGATTCATATAACTTGCAATATAAATTCTTTGGAGTCTGCACATATTTTTGCAACAAATAACAATCTTCTAAGCAATGTTCACCTCTAGTTTTTCATATCTCATGCCATAGGATGGATCTGACATTCAAGGGATTGGGTGCTCCACTAGCCATGTAATTTCTGAAGAGAGGGCATTGTTATTTAGAGTGGCCTTCTGATTTACACTTTGTACACCACACTTCTTCTTTGACTTCCTTACTTTTCTTCATATCTTGTATCTACAAAGTCAAATTCTCCAGCTGACTCTAAATTTTTTGCATACCTACATTGGTATCCTCTATAGGTGAAGCTTCTAATTTCATTGCAAGCTCTAGAGATTCAACTTGAGTTTCTATCTTTTGCTATGTTAAAGGAAATATGATGTGTGGTAGCAACGCACCTATGAACCATTCCTTATTTTTCTGTGAAGTTATGTCGAAGCTCACCTGATCTAATAATACCTTGAATCTTTGATCAAATTCCAAAACATACTGAGTCGGCCTTTGTTTGATTTCTTTTAACTCTATGATACACTGCGACTCAGACTTTGGCTTCATAAATTCTTTTATCAGCGTTGTTTTAATGTCTGCAAATGATATGATCTGATTGCTCGAATACTTCATGTACCACATCAATTCTCATCTTAGAATGTCGTGAGGAGTTGCACCTTATTTATATTTTCATCATGGTCTTGCTTCGCTATCCATACTGCTTCGCATAAAAACCAAAATTCTTCTGGATCCTCTAGTCTAATTCCTTTAAAAAAAGGTAGCTTAATATCATCGACCATATTTGTTTCGAGGAGGGGAAGGGGGAGGGGGATTCAATAAGGGGAGGGGATGGGTAGTAAGGGGGGTGGGGACGGAAAACCAAAAGTACCCTGCTTATTACTCGATTCTAGCTTCGACGAACTTTCAGGATGGAAGGGTGAATACTGTGAGGATAATTCACGGTTTTCAGGGAGGCTTTCTTCACTTTCAAATTCACTTAAAAGAAGGCTATAGTTAGTTTCTGTGAAAGTCTTCAGATCTTGGCCACGAGATATCTTTCTAGTGTTTATTATATATCTTTTCCACTTCGCAATGTTCCAATTTCTTCTTTGGATCTTCTCCCAAACATAAGTAGCTAATAATCTAACTGCATACATAAAATTCCATTTTCGCACAAAAGCATCTTAATCCAAAGTTTCAGAGATCTTAAGTACTTACCTTGTGGTCCTTTGAAGAATTGTTGTTCTACTTTGCTGCAGGACAAGGTCAATTCTACCACAAACTCATTCATGAATCCTCCTAAGATGCTATCAATCCAGAAATCAACAACCCTTGAGATGCTATTGTCGGTGTTCTTGAGTCGCTGTATTAATTCATGAGTCCACTCCTTAGGTTCGTATCCTTTAATTATTTCTCTCGGTCAACCTTGATATCCACTCTTATAGCTCAACATAAAATGAAACGAAGAAAATTTCTTACTGATCTTTGGAAATATACTTTTGTAACCACCTTTCAGATGATATACAAGGGCTTCTATTCTCTTGCCTTGCAAATTCTCATTCCTTATGTTCTACCCAATCTAAAATTTCTTTCTTTGACAGATTCCACATAAACATATCCCTCAAACAGATCCCGGTCCTGACAACATAACCGCTTTTTGGTTTGTTTGGGCTTGACCCAGGTTCAGGTTTTACTGCTCACCAGCAAAACCCTCAATCACTGGCCCTTTCAGCAATGACCTACAAAACAGATTGCAGTCTCACCTGAAGTGACTAATGGGTTGTGAAATTCTTACTCTACTTTCACTTAACACTTTATTCTTTACTTCATGGTGTTTGATTATCTACTTAACCATGCCTTTAACAACCATAAACAATATTGCGCGAACGTAAAATATAACCAAAACTTTGAACAAAAAGAAAAATATACACAATAATCATACAAAAGTTATGTCCATCGAAATTACACTTCTTATATTAATTATTTGAAACAACATACAAGTCCTCGACCCGCGCACCTAGCTGTAGGTGTTTGTACACTCAGCTACAGACTTTAGGTCTTCGCGCACTCGGTTGTGGAGCCTTTTCTTCAAGACCCAAACACAGATTACAAAGATATTTACTTATCCTCGTATCATTTCATTATTACTCTGACTTACATCTTTTCTCCTATATATACTAATTACATCAACGAGTACATCAAAATACCATGGTCCTCCTTAAAACAATCAACTATTGCCCAAACCTGTTACAAAAAGAAGGGACTTCGACCCACCCCGAAGCCCCTAAAAAATCACGTGGTACATAGCTCCATGGTACCACACACTTCGCTCCCTAACATGCAGAGTTTTGACCAAAAATTGGGAAAAATTGGGTTGCGACCAACATCCACTTAGGTTTTAGATAGGTAATGGACATACCTTTTACATTGTAGTAATACTCCTTCTTTGCCAACAAACTCCTCTAGGGAATATCACAAACTATGCGATTCTTCAATCATTTTTCTCATAAATAGGTAGGTTAGTTTCTTTTGCTATAAATTTGGCATCTATGACCATTTATATATCTCCCACATTGGCCTTATTGCCACTGAACGAAGAGGCAAAGGCTTCAGCCTCACCTTGACTAAACCCTTGAAAAAGTTTCAAAAAATTGAACCAACCAACATTGCTAAAAGCTGAGCACATTATTCATATGCTTCAAGCATGTCAGTACCAATGGATTTGGTTCAAAGAACTCGAGTCATTGCTTAAATATCAAGACGTTTTCAGTTAGGATATAAAGTCAAAACCAGAGGATGGTCATGTAACAGGGAGAGACCCTTGAAACCCTAACTCCTGAAATTGACAGTAACGTTTGGAGAAGAGAACGATACAACCATAGGTCAATTCAATCCAAAAACGATAACAATAATTTTAGAAGGTGGATAATCAAAGGAATGGTATGAAATAATAAGATGATGATAGCTATGGGTGTAGATAGTCGTTGGATTAACACAAGTGTAATGAATCAGGATGTTAAATCTTTGACACATGTTACCACAATCCAATAATTCAAGTCCCACAGTCATCACACATAACTTCGCAATGATTACAGCAATAGATCAAGGAACTTTGACGTGAAATATCTCCAACCATAGTCATGAGCACAAGCTTTTCATTTAAAATTAAACCCCGTTTAATGATCGACATTGTGTTAAACAATATAAACCAAGTTTGATATAGGGTTTTCAACATTCAATAAGAAAGTTTAATATACCAAGCATACATTGTTTAACTGAAGTACCAAAGACTAACCAAAAATAAAATTTTATAGATTGATATCAAGGGATTAACATTCAAAATACTTTTAAGATATATAATCCCTAATACAAGTTAAGGATTCTACATAATGCAAATTTTGTAGAAGCCTTACTCTTTGCATGTTCGAATGCAAAGTATAGTAATAGGTCTTTGGTAATTTTTTTTGTTGTGAGATCAAAACTAAGGTTCTTTTTTCTCTATTAAATTCCAGTGAAAGTGAATGAATCAATCACCAAGAGCAGAAAAATGTAAATCTCATATAAGCAATCAAATGTATATCATAAAATTCTTCATAAAAATAGAATAACTATAGATAATGTAGCCAAACCAAATCAAAATGAAAAATGAAGAGGGCCCATATCATTTGGTAGAAAATGAGAGGGAGGTGGTTGGCTTGCCAACAAGTGGCAACTTACATGTCATTTATTGAAGCTTTAATTTCTCTCAATTTTCTCTGCAAGTCAACATAAGTGTTCATGAGTACCTTTATAAAAGAAAACATTTAGCAAGATTTAAAGTAAAACAAATACATGAAGTATTCATAGGGATTCATAAATTCCACCGATTAAAATGATAAATAAGCATTAGGAAAGTTAGTATCATAATAATACTTCAATGCCATAGATATAGCCATTGATGCCAACAAGCATTTATAGCTTTGACAATGTTATCTTTCAAACCTCATATGTGTGAATATCCCATCCATTAGGAATGAATTCAAAGTTAAATGTAATCAACAAGAGCCTTTATTATTATTATTTTTATTTTTATTATAAAATTAATTGAAAGCCACTGCCCTGGCTTGGTAACTAGATTATGGTGGTTCCATTCATATGGACTATTAGGAGTGCACAATCCAACTCATGATGAGACCTATTGTCTTCTATTCATATGACTAAATTCCATTACCCTGGTGTGGTGACCAACTGTGGTAATGTCACTTCCATCAGAGAATATGTTCATGGTAGGTCGGCTCGTAATGAGACCTCCTATCTTCTAATTAACGATTTTATATTTTTGAATCACACTTTGAATTTTTTTATAACAAAATTAATGGATGGGGATGAAAATATGCTCCTTGAGAGGAGGGATGCCATGAGAATTTACCGTTTCCAAATATAAATGCTGCTATTAAAAAACAACCTATTTAATATTATAAAAAAAAATTTCCTCTGAATAAAAGTGAACTTAAAGAGTTCATGTAATTTTGTTTCAAAAAATATTGAATGTACCTTTGAACAAAGGAATTGCGGATTGAGATCAAACTGAAAGAAAAATTTCAGTAATTAGTACATGAATAACTAATTTATTTTGATAACAATGCACCCAGAATGAGCTATTTTCTTTTGGATAAGGAGAAATCGCACGTGCCCTGGCTCTGCGTATGCCTAGGGTTTCTGCTGCTACACCCCTAGCTCTGCGCCTGGCAGCTCTGCTGCTAGGCCCATGACCCTTGGCTTCTTGGGACCCTACTCTTCTTCCCCTCTTGCCTGGGCCTCCTGCTCAGCTCCAGCTCCGGGGCTCCTCTCCGGCAGCCCCCTCCTTCTCTGCTCCCTCTGCGATCTGGCTCTCTAATGGCGGGCTCAGATCCCCCGCCTCCTGAAACTGAAGATTTTGAGAAACAGTTTGCTTCTCTCATCCCTGAGAATGCAACAGGAAAAATCCGCCCTTCTTCTTCCAAGTTCATCAAGAAACTAGATGAAATCCCAGAAGTTTCCCTTCCTCCTTCCCTCCCGAGGAAGGCTGCAATCTCTCTTGCAGAGAGAGGTCTAGTTGGTTAGTTCACGGGACTCTGGCCTTCTCCCAGATCAGTCCAAAGATGGGTCGAACGCAATTGGAATTCGATAGTGCAAGGGAAAATCGCAATCAGATTTTGTGGAAGAGGCTCCTATACATTCTTATTCGAATCAAAGGAGGACAAGAACCTTATCTTCAGAAACGGCCCCTATTTCATGGACTCTCGGGGCCTATACCTGAATAGATGGACTCCTGACTTTGATTCGAAGATGGACGTTCCAAATGCAGTCCCGGTTTGGGTCCGCCTGCCTCACCTGCCGCTTCACTACTTGGGAGACGAATCAGTCAAGGCCATTGGGAATGATGTTGGTAAATTCATAGACAGATCTGAACCAAAGGAGAACATGCATGCTTGTGCGAGGATATGTGTCGAAGTAGATCTGGGGAAAGGATTTCCGGAAGCCATCAAGATCAAAGTAGATCAGTGGACACACACACAACAAGTGGACTATGAGCAGCTACCCTTCAAATGCAAGGTATGTCATGAGTATGGGCATTTCGCAAATAGATGTAGTAAATCCAAAACAAATGAATCTGAAGGAAATATTGAAATCTCTGAAGGCGCATGGGAACAAGTCAAAAATAAAAAACCCAATCCCCCCCCGGCCCAAGCTCTAAGGCTCCCCTGGAAAACCCCTCCATTCCTTCTCATCCGTCTAGCTCAGCCCCTCCTTTCCCCTCATCTTCCAATCCCTTTGAATCCCTGCCAGCAGAGGATCCCATATCCCCTCCCCCCTCTCCCAGAGGCAATGCTCTAGTAATTTCCTCCCCTCTATCCCTCCCCCAGCCTTCCCCTCCCCCAACTGTGGAATGAATTCTTACCAGAAACAAATCAAAAGAAAATAACCTCTCCTCTGATCCCCCTAGAAAAGTAGGCAGGAAGTCAAATAAAGAAATCAGGGATGAAAACACAACGAAAGAAATGGCCACTGGAACTCAGCAACCAATGGATACCTTCCTATACAAGTCAAAAGGAAGTGGGGAAAAGATGAAAGAGAAGAGCGGGATCCACACCAAACATGGTAAATGATGATCTTGGTCTCCTGGAATTGCAGGGGGATGGGCTCCTCCCTAAAAGCAAATGCAGTCCGGGATCTTCTAAAAATCGAGCAGCCAGATCTTCTCCTCCTCCAAGAGACCAAAATCTCTGACCAAGAATTTCAAAATCACACAAAAAGAAGCAAAAATTACTCAGGTACAGCAATAAGCGCAACTGGCGCTTCAGGAGGTATAGGAACCATATGGAAAAAAAATAAATGGGAACTCATAAACCAAAACTCACACAGCTGGTGGGTAAGAACAGACATTCAGAACAAAGCTTCAAAAGAGGACTACACTATATACAACATCTATGCTCCAAATCATTATAGGGACAAAGTCACATGCTGGGACACAATAACCACAGATCTCCTTTCAGTCCAAGGAAGGAATATATTCCTCGGAGGAGACTTAAATCTAATAAGGAATGCTGATGAAAAATTAGGAGGAAATTTCTATGCAGACCCATCAAGAGACTCCCTAGAAACTATAATCCAAACTCACAATCTAGTGGACATCCCTCCTCAAAATGGAAGGTTCACCTGGAGCAACAAGAGAATTGGCAACAACAACATAAAAGAGAGACTAGACAGAATCCTCATTCAAGAAGGAATAGTCGCCAGCTTCCCCATCATCAAAAGCAAAATCATTCAAGGCTACATCTCAGACCACAAACCTGTGGTTTTGTCTCTAGACAAAGGAAGGAACTTGGGGCCACTCCCTTTCAAATATAACAAGGCTTGGGATAGCAAAGAAGATTTTCGAAATCTGATAAAGGAATAGTGGGCGAAGGAAGTCATGGGTTTGCCCCACTACATATGGGAGACCAAGCTCAAATCTCTTAGATCAGTTGTCAAACAGTGGGCAAAAAACTACGCAGCAGAGGAAAACAAAAAAAGAACAGACCTCCAAAAACAACTAGAGCAATGGAACCAGGAAAAAGAAACCATCCAGTACACAGAGGAGGATCAATCCAAATAAAATGAAATGTATAAAGAACTATACAGGCAAAATAGGATGGAAGAAGAGGAACAAAGACAAAAATCTCGGTGTCTTTGGCTCAGGGCTGGAGATAAAAACACATCCTTTTTTCACAACAGTCTAAAGCTTCGACGCGCAGGGAATCAAATAGAGAGAATCGTGGTGGAAGGGAAAGAGATAAGGGATCATGAAGAAATTAAAGAGGAAACCTACAGACACTTCAAATCTCTCTTATCCGCAGACCCCCAGTCTCAGGAAAACACGAAGTTTCTAAGTCTAATCGAAAACAAAATCTCAGACTTGCAAAACAAAGAGCTGGATCAAGAGGTCACAGAAGAGGAAATTAAGCTGTCAGTGTTTAGCATGCAGCAAGATAAGGCTCCAGGCCCTGACGGGTTCACGGTGGCCTTCTATAGAAATAACTGGGAAACTATTAAGAAAGACTTCATCAGGATGGTAAAAAACGTCTTCTTAAAATGCAAAATGGGAAACAACATCAAATCCTCCCATCTAGCCCTCATTCCCAAGGATATCAACCCTTTGTCCTTCGACCGTTTCCGCCCAATCTCCTTGTGTAATGTCTCTTACAAAGTCATCACTAAAATCCTAGCCAATAGGCTCAAAAAACTGCTCCCCTTCCTCATCTCAGAGAACCAAGGGGGTTTTGTTCCAAGAAGACAAACCATGGACAATGTCATCCTTATCCAAGAGGAAATCCACAGCAGCATAAGCAGGAGGGAAAGGGGAATGATCATCAAATTAGACATGGAAAATGCCTTCGACAGGGTCAACCACCAATTCTTGAAGGAAGTCCTCGGGAAATTTGGGATATCCAATAATTTCATCAGCATTATCATGGAGTGCATCACTCACCCCTGGACTGCTCCTCTGATTAATGGCAGACCAAGCAACTATTTCAGAAGCTCTAGGGGACTGAGGCAAGGCTGCCCCCTCTCCCCCTTCTTATACATCATCATGGCAGAAACTCTGAGCATTCATTTGGAAAAACTCCGAAAGCAAAAAGAAATCATAGGAATCAGTATAGAAAGAGGAATCAAGGGAAAAAATCACTCGCTTTTCGCAGATGACACACTCCTAATTGGGGGAGCATCCAGCTTGATGGCAAAACGATTCAAGAAAATGATAGACTCCTTGCTATCAGCTTCTGGAGGAAAACTCAACAACAAGAAATGCAAGATCTACAAATGGAATGTTTCCTTGCAAATTATGCAAAGAATATCCACGATCCTCGACATCCCAACACAAAGAAACTGGAGCTACTTTATGTACCTGGCACTGCCTCTAGCTAAAGAATCGGTCAAGTCAGAAATCTGGGTGAAGCACATAGAAAAGTTGAGAGGAAAACTTCAGAGTTGGGGAATGACTTGGCTCAATCTGGCTGGAAGAACTACCCTCATCAAAGCCATCCTCTCTGCTCTCCCCATTTATCAATTCGCAGTCACCCTAGCTCCTGCAAGCACGCATAAACACATGGAATTAATCATAAGAAGATTCCTTTGGCAGGGAGGAAGGCAGGACTTCAAAAAGTTCAGTCTTGTCAAATGGGACCAAGTCACACTCCCGTTCGAAAAAGGAGGATTAGGAATAAAAATTCCAAGTCTCTCCAATATGGCGATGGGTTTCAAACTTATATGGAGAATCCTCAATGGGAAAGGCTCATGGTGGGCAGAGGTCATCAAAAGGAAATATCTGAATGGCCCCAATTCCAACATCCTCTCAGACACAATTGTGGATAGGCAGTGCACACCAGTTTGGAAGCTCATTAAAAAAGCCCTTCCTTATTTCAGAAATCACATATCCAGAGTGCCGGGAAGTGGAAGAGAGATCAACATTTGGGCAGATAGAATCATGGGATCAAAACCAAGGAACTCAACTCAAAACCTCAGACCTCTTCAAATTTGGATGGAAACTAAAAATTTGAATTCTTTATATGACATATCCACTTGGGAACATAACAGTTGGAAGGACTGGAAGAGCCTCTCCCCTCCAACCAACCTTAGGGACCTTTGGGCTGAGCTCAAGATATCTCTCTCAGGTTCAGCTCCTGTAAACAAATCGACTGAGGACAGATTTGTTTGGGACCCCAACCGAGGGAAATACACAGTCAAAGAAGGCTACAAGCTTCTCCAGAATGCCATTGTCACCAATAATTGGGCTCTCCACAAAGTGGTCTGGAAATCAGAATGCCTTCCGAAGGTAAAGTTTTTTAATTGGACTCTCCTTAAATGCAAAATCCTCATGGCTGAAAACCTCAGAAAAAGAGGCATTCTAGGTCCCTCAATATGTTGTCTTTGCCGAGCTGAGGAAGAAAGCAGCCTTCAACTTTTCCTCGAATGCCCCTTTGCCCTAAGCTGCTGGAAGCTCATCATCAGGCCCCTAAGCAGAGGAGAAATGCCTGATCAGATTACCTCCCTTCAAAAAAACTGGGGAAACTACTATCCTTATCCTAAGAAAAATAAGAATCTCATCATTAGATTGTGGAACAACATTCCTGCTACTTTATGTTGGCAAATATGGATCACTCGAAATAAATGCATTTTCAATAATAGGAAGCCCAACATCTCCAGCACACTGGCAAAAACAATAGCGCTCATCTCTGAGACCATAAGCGCCAATGGAATGTCTCAACCAGATCAAGAAAGCTGGAACAAAAGGGAGATCGAATGGATCAGCAAATTCAGTCTCAACCTGGACATAAGAACCTACTCCACCCACAATTCAGGTTAGAAAAGGAAGGAGTGGAAGCTCAGAGGCACCAAAGAGGAGGTCACTCAATGGATATTAAATCAAAATAGGCCTACCCTCCTGTTCGACGGAGCATCCAAAAATAATCCGGGAAAAGCAGGCGCAGGAGGAGTTATAAAGGATCATCAGGGCAAATTTTTGGTGACTTATGAATGGGGCCTAGGCAACACGACCAAAAACAAGGCCGAGGCATACAACCTCTTTCTGGGCACTTCAATACTGAAGAGACTAAACTTGCAAAACCCAATTGTTCTGGGTGACTCAACTATTATTATAGCAGCCATGGTTCAGGGGGCGATTTTAAGCAAATCGCTCTCAACAATATCAAGAATCGGATCTTGGACAACATCAGGGAAATAACAGGCGCCACATTCAAACATGTTTTGAGAGCTAACAATTCCGAGGCAGATGATCAAGCCAGCAAGGCAACTAGCAGGTTAGTCGGCCAATTCAGAGAGAATGAAGCCACATATGACAAACCAATCCCTTAGACTTTCATGCGCTCCCTCTCCTCAGAATCTGGGACACTTCAACACTCCCTCCTTGTCATGTGGAAAGAGTTATATTTGCGGACAAATCTAACCTCCCTAGGAGTCTAAGACTCCTAGTGACAAACAAACTAAACAAGAGCTATCCTTCTCTAGATACACATCATTCTACGAGAATTCAAATGTTTTCGATCTTACCTTAGGTCCCACGCTTGTTGTAGCAGTCCAGCCTTACTGATCCAGATGAGCTCCTCCTTCACTTTTCAGACCTGCATACACTAACAAAGCAAACGATTACATAGCATCTGAATATTCATTATAAAACAAAGCATATTCATCACATAGACCAAGGAGTAATGAAATAATTCATTAACAACAAATCATTGAGAAGAATGGACTTATTTGTATTAAGGAAACAAAAAAGGAACCATTACAACCTGAGCCTTGGTGTTGTGCAAGCTCCTCCCAGGGTCCAGCAAGAGATTTCCTCTACTTTGACAAGCTCACCCACTCCCAATATGGCAACAAGGAAGGATAGTGATCTCTCTTCACAAGTCAACAATGGAAGTCCTAATTCCACCAGCATTTACCCTTTAGAATGTTCAGCTTTCAACCTCCCCTCCTTTGGCCCAATGCCTGGCCTGTATTTATAGTGTTCTAGAGGAAGTTATTCAGTTCCAACATCAATGGGATACTCCCTCTTTTGGATGGGGTAGCTCCTCTCTTGATGGGATAAGTTCCTCTATCATAGGGATGCATGAACCATCTGGAGGCGCTCAATACACGTCAAACACTCTTCTAGAAGCTCTAGAAGTGACCACAAGTAACTTTTTTAAGATGAAACTCGCGCCTTTTGACCTTTACAGGAGTACGCACCCATCCTTTAGCTTACAGAGCGTATAAATATGCAGGTACAGTGTGTTAGGAGTGCGTACACGCAGGCAAGGTAGAGAGAACCTGCGTACCCAGAGATAAACATGTTTTAAAGTGACTTTCTCTCTTTTTGAAGTTTGACATGAAGAGCAAAGGTTTGAGGCTTGACAAGGAGGACAACATGGCTATTTAACTGCAGATAACCATGGTGACAAATTTCAGTGTAACACTCCTCCCAAAATGCGCTTATCCCCAAGCTCCCATATTCCCTGACAAATCTTCACGACTGCATCCCAGAGATCCTCATTTCTCCGATCCTCGCACAAGTCTTCATTCTTGTCACTTTGCCCAGGTACGAGCCCGGGATCCTCATGATCCCCGTCGCCACTCCAAAGCCTCACACAGGCGGTCTGTGCACCAAAATCGCTCTTCCCTGCAAAAAAATCCCCAACAGGCCTCTCAGTCACCTCATTGTCTGGAAGCTCCTCTGCCCGATATCTCAGCCAAGCTCCTCCTCGCCCTTTAAATTAAGCAGCCCCTCCTTATCACCTCACAAGGCGACCAAAGAATCGAAGGTTAATGCTCCAGTCCTTATCCGAAGCAGTTCACCTTCAGAAGTAGTCTCTATTAATCCAGAGAGCCGAGGCCGACCTCCCTTCGTGGTAATCTTGGGTGCTTTTATTCCTTGTTTCATTTTTAGCACTAATCTCTCTTCTGTTTTCTTGCATCAACACTCTCTCCCTTTAGTTTTTTTCCTCTTTCAGGCCTCCTTCATTACTTCCACCTTCTCTGTTCCTCTCTGTTTGGTCAATTTAGTATTCCTAAATTGATATCATTAATTGTCAACCCGGGGCTTGTAAGCTGATGAAGTGAAGCTGTACTATATGTACTTAAGCAACCTCTTAAAGCTTTTTGTCGTTTGGGGGTGTTGTTTGTGATTATTTTATCTTCCTAAGATGGAGTGATATATTTATAAACAAATGAGTGATGGTGTGTGTGGAGTCAACTCTTGGCTCTTGAATTCCAGGAATTCTAGGACTAGGAGTTGACTCCACACAGACCATCACTCATTTGTTTATAAATACATCACTCCATCTTAGGAAGATAAAATAATCACAAACAACACCCCCAAACGACAAAAAGCTTTAAGAGGTTGCTTACGTACATATAGTACACCTTCACTTCATCAGCTTACGAGCCCCGGGTTGACAATTAATGATATCAATTTAGGAATACTAA
>APFE030478529.1:4928-19075 GCA_000404065.3 Pinus taeda
GTTCATTCGATTTATTTTAAAGTTGATCTTGAGTTAAGTTTCGGTTTTCAGGTCCTACCGTATGTAATTTCTCAAAATCCCTAAATGCAATCTATATGCCAAAACATGTCATTCCATTCGATGAATGCTAATTACAACAGAGAGTTGAAGAGCTTTCATGAAAACAAAACGATCACAAAATAAAAAAGAGCTTCTCTAATGCAGCTAATGGAAATTAACGAATTTTTCTTTAAGATCACTAATCACTAATCAAAATGAAAAGTTCCTAATTCTCATTAACTGATACAAAGCAAGAGAGATTTTTCCTTTTTGTTGATGGCAAAATGCACTAAAAAAATTTGAGAAATGACAACAAACAAATCCTATTCAATACAAGCACATTCAGTTCCCTAAAATCACAAAGCAATCCCTCAAAAACGAGAAAAGCCCCAAAGACACAAATGAGCCGTGTAATCTAGGCTCAAAGCGAGACAAAGTGGAATTCAAGTGAAAATGGAGCAAGTCACCCGAATAACACAATGAAACAATTAACAACCACTAAACGAGTGCAAGGGAGCAATCAGAAAGTTGACTGGACCAATAGAAGACCAAAACTCCTAAGGAAGGCTCGACACACAAAGCCACTAGATGCCCTAGGGCTAGAAGTGTGAAATCGATAGAAAATGGCAAACACCCAAAGGCTAAAGGTAATCTATGCAATTGTAATCTATGCACAATTCACTTGAAAAGTATGCAAATGTAATCTATGCACAAATGAGAATTCTAATTATGCAAGTGTGATCTATGCAAGAGAATTCTCAAACACAAGATGATTCTAATGTAATCTAAGAACCAATCAAGTGCAAATCAAGAAAATTGGGTGAGAGTTCCAAAGATCAAAAAATAAAACACTCAAAGGCGATTAACACTCATACACAATTTAGCCCCCCCCCCCCCCCCTCCCCCGGGCGAGTGAGGGGGAAATTCTTTTGCAAAAACAAAAGCAAAAAGACGCAAAATTGTGAAGAGACTGAGACAAACCTTCAAGTAATGATCAAAGGAAATCAAATTAAGAATTTCTCAAAAAAGAGACTCAAAACCAGACTCCAACACACTCAAGCAGTCGAAAAAAGGTACCCAGAACAAAAAACCAAGCTCAGGAGGCTCAGAACCAAGCAAACTTCAAAAGTTCCCAGGCCTGGCGCGACTGTCAGGCTGCAACTAGCGCCTTTCATGGATTGGCGCAGGTTGTCAATGAGCAACTGGCGCGACTATAACGCTATAAAGGAGCACCAGCCGAGTTTGCTATGGAAAAATAAAAAACAAATGAGCCAAAGCTAAGTCAACAGTACCCAGGTACACCAAGAAGCAAGAAGCAACATAGGCATTCAACCCAGAAAGCTAATCAAGGAAACAATCAAGGAACAAGGCTAGTCCCAAGTCGTTCAGTTTTCAAACCAAACCGGAGATGGACTGAAGTAGCGTTGATCTACTTCGGTAATTCAAAGCAATAGCGTTTCGAAGGCTATCTGGCCAGACTTCAAACTTCGTCTAATAGTTTACAAATCAAACAACAAGACAAGATGAACAAACAAGGCAAAATCCAACTCCCCAGTGGAGTCACCAAATTGTTTTGTAGGTAAATCCCCTCTGCGGACAAAGGCGATCCCACTAGCCTAACTGAGGTCTAGCAACAATCAAACAATGCTAACACGCAGGTTCCTAATTGCAAAGCAAAGGCCAAGATGAGAGCCTACCTCGAATCCAACGCTTATATTTGTAGACGGGTCGTCGCTTCCGTTCTTTCGCTTCAGCTGGTCACAATCCTCACAATCTCCGTGAATAGACACCTGCACATGCAAAGAACAAGACAAATACAAGCATAAAATCCGGGAAGTGCAACTATGTATCAGTCAAAAAAGATACAACTCAAACATCATAATAAAGACACATGAGTGGAACCATAATGATAGTTGTCTATTATTATTGATAAAACAAAAGAGAATACAACCAAGTTCTGACGTCAAATCCTCCTTTGGCTGGGTGAATCAGCAACACATGCCTTGCAAAGCCTGTAGGGATGGAAACAATCCTCTCTCTCTCCTTGATCACTTGGACATGGATCTCCTCCTTAAAGATTTAGCCTCATAGGGACACAAGACCTCTTACAAGATGAGCTTAGCAATCCTCAGACTTTGGGAGCTTGAAAAGTAGAATTATTAACTAAGAATTACCAACTAGCTTGTCAAAGGGGAAGGAACAAGCTTATATAGGGATAGGAGGAGTAGATAAGACCATCCACTTGATTCATGGGATTGTCCTTATCATTAGGAAGCTTCCATGAAAGGTGGAGAACTACGTCCCTCCTTGGGAGATACGAAGCCCAATTGAATCAGTTCAAACTGGAATTAGTTTATGGATAAGGTGGAAAGAACCTTCGGAAGTTTGATGGTTAAAAAATTTACCCAACTGGGTTGGCGCTAGTGCAACTTTGAAACAGAGCGCCAGCTGGCGCGCCCTCTTTGGAGGATTTACCCCATTGGCACGAGAAATACACTGTGGAACAGCGCCAATGGAGAAAGGGCTACATTTTTGGATATTTTGCAGAAGGTGTCTTTAGGGCATATAGATTACATACTTTAAGGGATACAAAGCAGGTGTTTTCAAGTCATGTCACTTCTCATAGGTCCCAGAATAGGTCCTCCAATGTACGGGAGAAGGGGTAACAGGGACGGTGACAAAATACTGTGTAACACATTAGAACCATTTAGGGATGATGGTTGAGTGGGAGCTGATTTAGGACCAATGAATGTAATATGATCAATGATCACAATGCTTCCTTTATGTGGGAAACACATCACTCGAAAGAGGGAAGAGATAAGAGCTCCCATGACATAAACATAGTCACCGCCAGGAAGTAGATTAAAACCTAAAGGGCCTTGGAAAACCATCACGTCTATATAGACAGTCTTTCCTCCCAAAGTAATAGATAACTTAGGAAGGATCACTAACAATTGACTGGTTCCTCTGTTAAAGACTAACAGATTCCAGGTGACGGGGACACGCTGAAGAGAAGCTAAAGCTTGCCAAGCAATTGAGGACAGAATGCTAACAGATGCACCCTCGTCTATGAATGTGCTAGGTACGGACATATGCTAGGCACGTACTGTAATCTGGAAAGTGTATAAAATTTCTACAAATCCAACTCCGATACCATGTATAAAATCTGAGGTGGGTTAACCCGGTAATGCAATATATATCAAAGCATAATACTATAACCTACTTCTACTATCAATTTGTAGAAGCTTAAATATCAAGTTGAACAATATAACCAGAAGAAGAAGAATCAATGGCACAACACATGAAAATACTTTGGGGAAAGCCTCAGCTAAAAACCCCACACTATTGTATTATATACAAGGTGGAAATACATAGGAATTATACAAAGCCTTATCTCTCACAGTTAGCCAGCTCTCAGTATAATCCTCACAGATGCTCACAAGCAATCTTGGCTTCTCTCAAGCCTTCCTCTCTACCCTCCAAGCTCCTATTTCCTTGCGTTGTTCCTTGTGGATGATCTGCCTTTCACCAAGTGGATGATTATCCTCCAAAACTGCGCAATCCTCAAGGATGAATCCTTGACTGCATACATGAGTTTTATCAATGAGAAAACACACGCAATTGATAGTACATTGTCCTTGACATTAATCTCAACTGGGTCTTTCTCAAAATAGACATGCATGAGTTTCTGATGAGTGAATCTTCAGTTAACTGGAGTAGCACTAGTTGGATGCATTAATGCATCAACTGACTGTTAACTCTCTATTAGTTCCTCAAATAGTTTGGAACTAATTTAACTGAACTTAACTTAGTAAACTGAGTTAACTAATTACAACTCAAATATAACTCAATCTTATCTCCTTAATTTAAGGGATAACTCTTGCATGACTTCAGAAACACTTCTAACTTGAATTTCTCCAACTAATTAATTTAAAATAAATTAATTAATTATTCCCAAGTATTTTTTAAGACTGAATTGGATTTTAATTCACAATTTAATTCAAGGACAAATTAAATTGGAATATTCTTGTTTCCATATTTCAACACTCCCTCTCAACAAGAAAGGGATTATCTACCACCCTGATCATGTCTCTATGGAACTCAAATTTACGCTTTGATAGTGCCTTTGTCAAAATGTTAGCATCTTGCTCCTCTGTCGAAATATATTGCAGCAACATGATCCTCCTCGCTACACAGTCTCTGAGATGATGATACCAGATGTCAATGTGCTTGGACCTATCATGAAATATTGGATTCTCAGAGAGTTTGATACAACTCTAATTATCACAATAGATCACAGTTGGATCCATCCTCTGATCAAGCAAACCAACTAGGAATTTCCGCATTCAGATGGCCTCACATGCTGCCTGACTTGTAGCCATGTACTATGCCTCTGCCAATCTAAGTGCAACCGACCTCTGTTTCTTGTTTTACCAAGACACTGTCGTTGATCCAAGGTTGAAAATCCCTTGTGATGTGCTCTTCTGATCTGATGGACTCCCTGCCCAATCTGCATCAATGAAGCCTTGTAGCTTCACTCCCTCTATCCATCTGTACCATAATCCATACTAAGATGTGCCTCTGAGGTATCTCAATACATGCTTTGCCGCCTTCCAAAACAACTTGGTAGGCTGAACCATCACTTGACTCAGTTGGTTCACCACATAGCACAAATCTGGTCGTGTGTTCACTAAGTACATCAGTGAACCCACAAGCTGCTTGTACACAGTAGCCTCTACCACTTCTCCTGAAGTAGCAACCTCCTTCCTCCAGTTACCTGCTAGAGGAGTCTGCATGGTCTTGCACTTCTCCATGTGGAATCTCTTGAGTATCTCATTGGCATACTTGCCCTGAGACACAAACAACTCCCCATCCTTCTGCCACACTTCCATGCCAAGGAAGTAATGCATGAGACCCATGTATTTCATCTCGAACTCTCTTAAAAGGTCCTCCTTGCAAGACACGATCAACTGATCATCACCTGTCAATATGAGATCATCAACATAAAGTACGATGATCAACAACTTACCTTTCACCACGATGTGTTACAGGTTCACATTCGCTTCATTCTTTGCGAAGCCCAACCCAGTGAAGTAGTTATCTATCATGGTGTACCAAGCATGAGGTGCTTGCTTCAACCCATACAACGCTCTCTTGAGTCAGCACACATGTGAATCACGATCGAAGGTCTCAAATCCTTTTAGATGCTCTATGTACACCTCTTCCTCAATCTGGCCATTGAGGAATGCAGTATTCACATCCATCTTATGGATCTTCCAACCCATCTGTGCTGATAGTGCCAACATAGATCTGATAGATGAGTACCTTGTGGCAGGAGAAAAAGTCCCATGGAGTCTCAAGACAATATGGTCTCGAACTCCCACAAGGAAGATCTCCTCGCCTTCGCCACACACTTCTTCCACTCAGCCAACTCTTGTTCATTAGTTGAAGCTGGCTTTGGGATTTCTTGATCAATGAATTCCTTCAAGCCATTGTCTCATAATATAGCCTCCATTCTATCTTTCCATGTTACGTAATTCAAGCTACCTTCCAAGGCATACTCAAGTCTCAAGCCATAGAACGCCATTGGCCAACCTTGAAGTATGATATGAATTTGATTTGCACCTGCAACCCCAAACTTCAAACTTTGAATTCTCTTCTCAGTATACTGTTCACAGCTCCGATATCATACCATGTAGAAAATTTCTACAAATCCACCTCCGATACCATGTAGAAAATATGTGCAGGTTAACCCGATAATGCAATATAAATCAAAGCAGAATACTATAACCTACTTCTACTATCAATTTGTAGAAGCTTAAAAATCAAGTTAAATAACCAGAAGAAGAAGAATCAATGGCACAATACACATGAAAATACTTTGGGGAAAGCCTCAGCTAAAAACCCCACACTATTGTATTATCATACAAGGTGTAAATACATAGGAATTATACAAAGCCTTAGCTCTCACAGCTAGCCATCTCTCAGTACAATCCTCATAGATGCTCACAAGCAATCTTGGCTTCTCTCAAGCCTTCCTCTCTGCCCTCCAAGCTCCTATTTCCTTGCGTTGTTCCTTGTGGATGATCTGCCTTTTACCAAGTGGATGATTATCCTCCAAAACTACACAATCCTCAAGGATGAATCCTTGACTGCATGCATGAGTTTTATCAATGATAAAACACATGCAACTGATAGTACATTGTCCCTAACATTAATCTCAACTGGGTCTTTCTCAGCATAGACATGCATGAGTTTCTGATGAGTGAATCTTCAGTTAACTAGAGTAGCACTAGTTGGATGCATTAATGCATCAACTGACTATTAACTCTCTATTAGTTCCTCAAACAGTTTGGAACTAATTTAACTAGACTTAACTCAGTAAACTGAGTTAACTAATTACAACTCAAATATAACTCAATCTTATCTCCTTAATTTAAGGTATAACTCTTGTATTCCTTCATAAAGACTTCTAACTTGAATTTCTCCAGCTAATTAATCTAAAATTAATTAATTAATTATTTCCAAGTAGCTATTAAGACTAAATTCGATTTTAATCCAAGGACAAATCAAATTGGAATATTCTTGTTGCCATATTTCAACAGAAAGGCACATAAGACGGAAGGTTATATCTTGCCAGTCGACTCCATTCAAAATAAGTGACTAAACTACTCGGAGGGGGTGTCGTAGGAATGTGAGAGTTTCTCTCTTGCTCGATGGTAATAGGAAAAATGACCTCATGCGCCTCAGGAACGGCAGGATTTACCTCTAGTTCATTCAAAACTGAAGAAACTAGAAGAACTTGAGCAGTATGAGGTTCACTCTCTACCAAAAAGGTATGATTAAGTGAAGGTGGATTCAAGTCTACCAGTTTCTCAACCAATGGTTGGTCGAGAACGGACTCATGAGACTTACTTTTAGAGAGAGTGGGGTTGACCAAAGATGAATTTTGATCAATCACTGGATCAACTAGTGAAGGATCAAGGGAAAGCTTTTGATACCCAGTCGGAAGACGAGGTTGAGAAGCTGTAAGGTTTTCCAACTCTTTGGAAGCTTCATCCATTAAAGGACAAAGGTGAATGGGATGATTACCTTCACACAACTTACAGGGAAATTTGACCTTTCCCTTTTTCCCATGAGCTTTATTGTTACTAGCTGAGGGTTTGTCACTAGCATCATCACTAGAGGATGATGAGAAAGGTTGATGTGAACCTGTGGACCACACTTCTATGACCTTGGGAATACCAGGACAATTACGAAGAAGGTTGTCACCCTTACTTAACATGCAAGGGAATTTTACTTTTCGGGGCTAGATGGAAGATTTTTCTTCATTAGTTGTATCCGTAGAAATTATTGCTTGGTTTCCCCCTTGCTTATTTGGCTTCTTCTGCTTCTTAGATTCATGGTTACTAGAATCCAGACTTTCACCAGGCGAATAGGAAGAACGCGGTGAAGAAATAGGTAAAGAAGGCAAGGGGTCAACTTTAGGATCATCATGAAGTTGATGTTGTTCAGGTGGAGGAGAACTCGGTTGAAAATCAGTTTGGACAATCAGAACCATCAAGGTCGAAAACAACCAAACTAGCAGACCAATGGTCCATCCAGAAAGGGACAACTTTGCCATATAAGGAGCACTAGTATTTCCAAAAGAAGGAAAAGGACTATGCTTCCCATCAGAGGAGTTTCCTTGACTGGTAAAATCAGGAAATGTTGCCATCAGTATCAACCTAAGATCTACTAAGGAGTATTTCCACAGAAAGGATGTTGTTCCACGGTCAATTAATTTTAGAATTTCAAACAAAAAATTTGCCTTTTCATGTTTTAAGAGTCAAGAAAAAGATGAAAATGTGATCTAGTCACTTTTGTTGGTTTAGTGAGCTTGAAAGGACAAGTGCTCGATGATCTTTTCAAATTTAAGGAGGCATAAAAGATTGAAATGACTACTCAGGTAACTCTAGGCAAAAAGGATTACCAAGTAACCGTGAACTACAATATCCACCTTAATAAATAAATTTACCAAGGACTTGACATACGTGCAAGCAATCTCCCCGAATGTTGTGTTCGGTATATCACGTTTACAGGGCGGCATACTCGGCTTCCTATGGATAAAGGTTTGCAACCTATGAGAGACTCTCTTTATATACTCGACAGTACGGGGAGCACAAGTTCATGCTAGCAATGTCTAATGCGAGAGCGAACAACAACTACTAAGTTTTATAGATACCGAAACACGTCTCTAGCCTACACCACTAAGTATGAGCGTTAATGTTTCAAATGCTCCTTAGATTAATTTATAGATATTAAAGTTTATCTTCAATTAAGTTTTGTTTTGAGGCTCAAAACGATGTCACCTAAACACCTATGATGCATCTATATGACAAAAAGAAAACCTTTTTTTCTATGAAAGCTAGACTAATCTAGGGAAGAAATTTAAATTAATAATGCATCATGCAAAATGAATTCCATTAACTTTCGTTTTTGTCTTCCAAATGCAAAATGTGAAACTGAAATCTAATCTTTCATTTCACTAAATGCAATGCAAAAAGTAAAAAAGATTTTCAGTTTTCACTATCCTAAATGCAACTTTTAGAAAGCAAAATGATTTTGACTTTACTAAGATGCATTTATATGAATTATACTTTTCTTTTCGTTTGGAATGATTAGATGCACCTAATACAGTTTTAATCTTTCAATCACCGAAACATGTGATCTATTTTCAATGATGAATCTCAAAGAATAACTTTTCAGTGCAACTAATCTAATGCATTTTCATGAAAAGTAAATTTCGAAATACAAGCTAAAACAAATGCAAAACAATTTTTTCAATTATTTCCACAAAAAACAAACATCTCAATGACATCAACAAGTAGCAAGTGATGACCAATTGACTAGAAACCCTAGAACTCAACCATATTTCACTTCAAAGCCAATGAGACAAATTTTGCAAATTAATCAAGATAGTTAATCAAAACACCATAAACACTGTGGAAAATCACTGATAGAGGACACAAGGACTGAAAACAAGAAGAAAAGCACTAGTTTGTCTTATACTTTGGATCATCACACATGTTAAAGGAAAAACAGTGATAATCGCTACTGTAATTAAAAAAATCTACAATTTCATCGCTACTATCAAAGGCAAACCCACGATGAGTGATAAAAACGAAAGAAAAATAAAAAAATATTCAAGACCAGACAAAAATCAATGTCCTCAAGCAATCACCATCAAGTGAAAATAGTGACAAAAAAGCAAACAAGCTAGTAAACAGATGGTTGGTCAAACTCATCACAAATTCAAGGTGAAGGATTGAATGGAAAGGGCTATAGCTTCCCCAGTGTAGTCGCCATTTTGTTGTCAATGTTAATCCTCTTTGCGGACAGAGATGATCCCTCTAGCCCAATGAGTGGGTCTAGCAATTGAAGCGACAATCAACTAGACATCTTCCTAGGTTACAATTGAAAATAAGAACGAAGGAGATGGCTTACCTCGTTCTGTTGCTATTCCGATCTCCTTTGTTGAGGACCCTGAACCACTTATATCACGGGCTTGTTCTTGCTTATCTCAGTTATCCACCTACACAAGTGATCAAGACACAACAAGGAATGCAAATTCAAATGGAAAATTCAATAACAACCTACTTAACTAATCAAGGAATGTCAAGCTAAATGATACATGAACATATGCATTTTGGGAAGATGAACCAATAGTTTTGTATTATTAGAAAATAAAGGGAAGCTTACAACCAAAGCCTTGATGTTGATAGTCTATCCTTGAGTGGTAATCCAAGTCCAAGCCAAGAACTCTCCAAGCACTCTTTCTCCAAGTCAAAGGAATAGCCTCTAGGCACAATATTAGCATAAGGGTGCATATAGACATAGACCAACCCAACCTCTAACCTGACCAACCATTTGGGAATGGGAGAGGATGAATATATAGGTTGGGAAAGTGAGTTAGGAATTCTCGAAAGATAGGATTAGGGCCACATCTCAAGGAGGTAGCTCATAGGTATAAGACCAAGAGCCCAAGTTGGGAGAATTTAACCTCATCTATGCCGAACAACTCCAGCTCGCCGCTCTTTAAGCTTCTAGATCACAAAGTTTCTCATCCTTTTTGGGAAAAATGCCTTTTTGGGATCATCACGGGTGTACAAGTGAATAGATCGATGCCATCACAGGTCGAGTACAGTGCAACAGAAAATCATCATTGTTTTTATCCTCATAAGAGCGATGGTCCTAAAATTAGGGTTTAAGAGTTGTTTCCTTCATGGGAAGCTCAAGGCATTTTCCAGTCAATGTCTTAGGGAGGATCTGAACTGCACATATGAATGAGTACACTGCATTATGGTCATGTTTCGAGCACTTTTGGGTATTTCATAGGGAAGTGTAGGAGGTGTGAGAAAATATTGTGTAACAATTGGGGAAAACATTTATTGTGAACTCCTCAACCATAACTGGAAAATCTAAAACTTATTAATGCTCATCCAAATTAACTAGCATTTGGATTTCCCCTATAGCAGAACATTAATGAATAAAATTCCATTGTTACAGTTGTCTCTACTGCTACATCTAATATAAGACTTGAAGTGTCCACTCTCAGAGTGGGCCTTTTCTCATTCATATTTTCATGCTTTTCCTAGCACTTATGGCTAATGCTTCCATTTCCCACCTGAAAATACTACACATTTCTTCAAGGATTTCCACTGATCAAATAATCTATGAATCTATGATCCATCTTATGGAAAACAGGAATGCCCACAGTTGATGAGCAGCATCCATCTGATCCACGCACTCCAACACACCCCTACATCATACATTTCTCTGGACAGGTCTATAATCACATCACTATCATATGACAAAGAAAAATTGGTGAATTCCATGATTGTAGAGAGAAGGCAAAAGCCTATGCAAACCTGCTAGCATAATAAAAAATAAAATAAAAATAAAAAAAGTCATTAAAATGAGCTCTCAAAGAAGATGTTATTCTTCACACTTTTGAGCTTGAGAAGAAATAGTCAATGCATAAACATCATTCCTCTAACCTAGAAGTAATGAATAGAAACATGCTAAAAACAATGGAATAATGGAATATGATGTTTACCGTAACATTGTTAGTCACCATGAGGTAACATAGTTTTGCCTCTTTAATTACATAGTCTGGAAAAAAACCATCTCCTATCGATATTTGTAAATAACAAATTTAATGGATAGTTGTAAATTTACCATGTACTCGAATGAAATGGTTTTACAAACGATGAGTGAACACTAAGCTACCCAATCAAGTAATGTAAGGACAAATGAGGGATGTAACCATGGATTTGCCTTCAAACTTCATCCATTCATCCTTGAGATGGGCCTCATCTTTTCATGTAGATCATCTCAATCCAAATTGACATATAATGGAAATGTTTGATCCAAACTAAATCCTTAGACACATGTCATCTTCATCAATCCAAATGCACCTATTGAAATCTTAGTTTCTTTCCATCTTGATCAATTGGAAATCTAAAAAATAGAAACATGATTTGTATGTAGAAACCCTAAGAGAGTCGCACCATCAAGCTTAGCTGCATAAATCTTACCTTTAGAAAGGATGAAATGGGTCTCCTTCAATTCAAGGAGGAGATGGATTGATGCTACATGTAGAGATTTTATGGCGTTTTCTGCAAATAATTTTTTTTACACTCCATGTTCTATGTTAAAACAACAATATATATGACATAGAGATGTCAATATCCGAGAGCCCCAATCATATCTCATATGCCAGAACTCCCACAAGATTGAATCTGTGACTCAGAAGCCCTAAATTATAAATAACTTATTAATTAATTAATTATTCATAATTATTCATAAATAATTAATAATTATTTATTTGTGAAATATTATTTATTTTCCGCAAAAACTAACAGAGAAGAGGTACAGTTTGTAGCTTCAATCTACCTGAGGTTATCAACTGTTACTAAAGTGATGCACTCAGATTGGCCATTTGTAATGGAATTTTTTACAAGTAGGCCAAGTGATGAGGATTTTGTTTTGTTTTTAACATTACAAAAATTTTGAACCTCTTAATGTTTCCATCACTTTATTCATCTGATTTTTTTCCATAACCTCTTAATGTTGCAGAGTCCTATGTACAACAACACAGCTGGTCCATGTGGACCAATTTACATTGCCATTGGATATGGGGGAAACCATGAAGGGCTTGCTTTAGAGTATGTCCAATAACCACCATTCTCACCTTCTAAGTTACTCATATTATGAACATAATGATATGTTGATTCGCTAAACCATTCAATCACAGTTCCAAGGAGAGGAAAAGCTTTAACCACCATATATTCAGACTCTATGAATCCATACTACACCATAGAAGAAAGTTTTGGAAGAAATTCCCACTTGTCAGTGCTCTTGTATTTCAAAGGTAATGTGGCTCATGGGTATTGTGTATTTTTATGGTGTATTTTTCTCATATGGAAAATACTTGAGTGAGTTGAGTTAAAGTTGTCCTTAATGTTACTTAGGATTAAAACTTCATGATAAACTATTTACCCAGACAATATGTGCAGTCTTGAAGAGCTCGAGAAACATGCATTTGAAGTGGTTTCCTTTTGTCTTAAATATGGTGACACTCAGGACTAAGACATACCTACATGTTAGATGTTAGAAGCTTTAGGAATATTTGAGGAAAAAAATCGGCTCCAAACGCCAACATGAAAATGCGAATGACAAAAGATATATATTGATGTACAAGGTTCAGAATGAATCTTGACAGAAAATGTATGCATTGATCAGATCCATGTATTTATAGATGACATTCATTACAATTGTTTTATACATTTCTTGATAGTATTGGACCCGCCAACATGTCAAGGGATCTTCCAAGTAAGAAGTTCCAATTAGACCTCAGACCATTTGGTGTAGGAGTCCCAGCAGTGGGTCGTATGGTAATGCCTTGGCCGCGATTTAGCACAGAGGCAAGTAAGATAACTCTGTTGGTAGCAAGGGTGTGACGGCTACAGCAAGCCAAGGAAGGTGCATGAGAGGTTCTAACACACGGGGGTTGATATGAGTGCGCCCCTTGGAAACCTGTGATAGCACACCGCTAAGAAGGGAACACACGAGAAAAGATTCATCACAACATGGAAGGAAATTTAGCTAGCAATCCAAAGTGATGGTTAAAAAACTAGCACATTTTAGAAATATTCATAGATACATACACATATAACTATACATGCATGCGTAAGTAAACAAATACATATATCATTTAGAGTAAAAGAGGTATCATTGAATACAATACAACATATGCATGAAACTAGTTGGCTCTTATTATATTAAGAAGTGTAAGTTCTAGTCATACAATACATCCATGTCCAACCACTAGTTCTGATAGCGGAACGTTGCAGCCACAACCACCTGCTCCTCCAAAGAGATGTACTAGCTCTACATAGTGGAGAAGCCAAGGCTCGCAACAATATTGTCCAAGCTTTCTCGAAGATAGTCTTATCGGAGTCTTGGCTTACCAAAAGCCTATACAATGAGTTATGAGGTGCTATTTATGGCAAAGGGTGTGGTGACCCTTGACATCCCCCTTTGTGACAGTTCATCTATCCTCATGACTCTTCATCTACTCTATTGCTATTACATCCAACTATCAACACTTGAACTTCCACTTGACAGGACATTACATTACAATGCACATGTGCCCATGTGAGACAAACTGGATTCAGCAAGCCATGCAAGACATCATTGACACTTGGTCCATTGTGGTGAGACCAACTGTTTGACATGCTTGTGATGGTCAAGGTGGTGAGTTGATGCCCAGCTTGGTCGTCCGTGATGGTGTGCATGTGTGTTACCGAGAATAGTGTCCACTCGGATGTTGCTATTCCCACTAAGACTGGTAGCTATCTTAGAAACAAACAAGTAAATTCTACTTTCGTTTTCCTTTATGAAAATAGATAAGAGTGGAACAAAAGAGACCAACCTTATTCTTGCGCTTGATTTCCTTGTTTGATTCCTCTCCTTCCTGATAGAGCTTTGTCGCTTCTTCTTCGTCTGCCCAGCTTCAAAGAGCACTTGTGGAATCACAACAACATACTACTATCGAAGAACAA